>JAPKLW010004392.1:0-27894 GCA_026898455.1 Plectranthus barbatus
AAGAAAGTATACGGTGTACAAAGAGTTGCCTTTCCTGTAAAGCAAGCAGCCGACGTTTGGTCTGTCTGCTCCACGGCTATCTTCTGATACTCCGAATCTTTGAGGTGTGGCTCCAGATGAGTCAAGGGCGCACCTTTGTAAAACTCGCTTTTACCACCTGTGGAAGAGTTTAAAGTTCCTTCCAAACTATCCTTCGTTCTCAGCTTTAGTGCCCGTTCTAATCAATTCCCTTTCGAGAAATTGACTGCTGGATACTTTCTATAACAAAAGTGATCCCAATGATTGAAGATTCTTGAATCACTTCAAGAATCTCTCAGATGAGTGTCAGATGTGTGGTGGGACACTCAAGAAGTTGAAGGCTTTTCGATATCTCGGTATTATGCCTTTCAACTGAACTGCTCTTAGGGCTTTTGTCTCTTTTTGGAAACTTTCGTACGTGTGTTTTCGTTAGAGAGTGAGCAGCTCCTGCATCTTCCTTTGACTTGCCTTTTATAGTTGTTTTCTCAAAGTTTGAGTTGCCAGATCCGTTTAGACACAACGGATCTTTCTACTTAAATGCAGGTAGCTTTTTACCAACTTTTATGTCTTTGTACAGGCTTTTCCGACCTACTTCTGACAGGTCTAATCTTCGCGTGTTGGTCACAATGGCGGTGTAACAGTTGTAGAGATTTGCTTTGCTGTGCCTTTACTGGAACGGGATGCTGGATATCTTTCAGCATACTACTGGACTTGATGCGCAACAAATGCTCTTCTGCTTCTCTGGCTTCGGATTGCTAACACCTTTAGCAGTCGGTGTCATGTTATCAGATGCTGACTCTTCAATATTCTGCTATCACTAGTTTTCTTCTTCTTTTTTCGCTTTTTTATGTTTGCTGAGATTCTTCCAAACAACCTATTCTATTACAACTCGATGTTTACCCTATACAGGACATTACATAAGTTGCTAAGCTATGCTAAGGTTCAACAATGGTCGACCATCTACTAAGGTTTGATCCAACAAAACCTTTTACATTGTACTCCTAAGGGTAATTCAGGAATATTTTCCCCACAATTTCCCCCTTTTTGGTGCGATAAAAGCTTACTTAGGATTGCTGAGACTTAGCATCAAAAAATTCTGAGTTACAAGGAAATTTATAGACAAACTATCTCAGAATCTTACTTGCTTTAAGTCCTTAGCAAAAATATTATAAGTAAATCATTCAGCAAACATTCAAACATCTTTGGCTTATCTTCCAGATTCTGATTCGTTGAATACACAGAGAGTGTATTTCAACTATTGTACGCACTCGGAAAATCAGAATTTAGACAATAAGATTTTGTCATGATTTCGATGATTTCATATATGATATTGCAATTACAAGTTTAGTGAAATCAATTCAGAATCACGGTAAAAAGATATAGGAACATGACAAATGGGAGTGACCTTAGTTCTGGACGTCTGGTGGAGGTTTTGGCTTCTCAAGGGATTCCACCTTCCTTGTTGTCATGGCTAAGAGTTTCTCCATTTGCTCGATACGAGCTCGTTGTTCTGCTTTTTGTTGTTCTTCTAACTTCACTCTTCATTCCATCATTGCTCTTTGAAACTCTTTTTCTTTATGCAGCAACTCAGCTTCCTTTGCTTTCACCCTTGCTTGTTCAGCAATCCTTCTTTCTTCCCCCTCTTTGAGCGCATCCAAAACAGAGGTGGTGAAAGACTTGTGTGCAGCAAGATCGACGCTGAGAGTTACCACATTTGTTTGCAGCGTAGAGACGGTTTCTTCCACATGTGTGATCTTGTCAGTAACTTGACCAACCTTTTGCTGAACCTCAGAGACAGAGGTTTTAACTTCAGAGATTGCTCCTCATTAGGGGTGTAATCAAACCGAGTTGAGTCGAGTAGTGTCGTGCTCAAGTTTGACTCGTTTAGTTTTGAGTCGAGCTTCGAGCATTTTTATCGAATACTTTGATGTTCACGAACTTTATCGAGCTTTTATCGAGCCTAAACGAACTTTCTAAATTTAGAATATATTTAAGATTTTCATTATTATTTTGAAGAAAAAGTCATTTATTCCAAAAATAATATCATATTCATGCTCAAATTCTACATTTTTTTCATTATTAGATAGATTTATCATTATTGTTACTCTTAAATCATGAAAACATTATTTTTATAAAATTAATTATTTTATAAATATTACTAATTTTAGCTAACGAGCCTGCTAACGAGCTCACGAGTCGAATACTATGATGCTCAAGTTTGGTTCATTTAATAAACGAGCTTTACTAAACGAACTCGAACGAGCTTTTCTCGAGTCGAGATTCGAGTAGCTCATGAACAGTTTGGTTCATTTACACCCCTACTCCTCGTACATCAGCAACCTCTCTTAGGACTTCTTCATTGAATCTGGCTTGCTGGATGTCGCGTTGATGTAGTGCGTTGTGGATTATGTTGACAAGAGATTGAAAACTCACTTGTACTGGTTCAGCAGCAATAGGAATGTCGGAAATGACCATTTCGTTACTGGTTGCTCTGGTGGTAAGTTCACCGACTTGTCCTTCCACTATTATGATCGTAGATTCTGGGACAGCGACCTCAATCATTTGGGTGGTAGCTTCAGCAACCACATTGGTATCTACTTCCATTGAGTCACTCACTACATTTTGATCGGGATTTGAAGCAGAACCTTGAGCCTCAGAAGCTTGAAGTAAGGCAGCAGCTCGAGTATAGTCTTTCTGAAAATTGATCATTTTGAGATGGTCCTGTCGCTTAGCCTCTTTTTCCTTTGCTTGTTCAAGAGCGGCTAGTTCTAGGCTTCTAACTCACAACTTCTCCTCATAAGCAGCCTTTCTTTTCTGATAAGCATCCATTGCAGCCCTTTGTCGTTTGGTTTGTTGTGTGTGTGCTAGAGACTTCTGATCTGGAGCAAACTGAGATCGGGGCAATGACAGGGATGCGAAGTATTTTTGGTTGGCACGGATGGCTTGTAGTCTTGCAATCACTTGTTGATCGGTAAACTGTTTCGTGCAGGAGGGCTGATCCATCCATTCGTTTGCCCATAATTCTTCGAAACACCATAAATTTAGACCTTTCCTTGCAATAGTAATCATCCGTTCTTCAAAATAGAGTTCATGCATAATGTAATCATATGTTTTCTATCGTCGGAATTGATTACCAAGCACCTTGCCTTCTTTTGTTTCTTTATCAATTTCAACATAGAAGACCCCGACAATGTCCCTACTGATTTCTTGATCTACAAATCCTAAGATTTTTTCACTCCAATCTCGGAGATCGGCATTTAAATCATCGTCAAGCGAGACAGATGCGCATCACTGAGCTACCCTTCTAGAGTGGAAGAGTTTCCCAAGTAAACCATTAAATGGGATCCTCAGTTGTTCGTTCTTTAAGGTGGGGAATTGCCTTAGGGTTTTGGCATCAAATACCTCATTAGATTCCCCCTCAGAATCAGGTTCTGATGAGCATGTGGATTCATCCAGAAATCCAGCAGAGGAGACTTCTTGTTCTATCGTATCGTCTGCATGATCCTCAACAGCAGTAGCGGCTGTTGTCTCCTCAGCAACATGGACTACTTAAGCAGTGTCCAGCATAGTTACTTCAGCTACAGTAGACTCTTCAACAACTATATGAGTCATGGCCTCAACAGGCGGTTCTTTTTCAGATTCAGCAATCTTATCCTCAGTAGCTGGTTCGCTTCCAGATTCAGTGATATTTTCCTCAGCAGCTGGTTCGTTAGCAGACATGTTGGTGTCTACAAGTTCCTTTGTGGTTCCGGACGACCCTATATTCTTATCCTTGGGAGATATAACATCTGTTGCTTTGTGTGGTTCGTCCCTCTTTGAACTATCGCCTTTGTGAGGTTCGTTGGTTGGTTCACGAATCTGAACTTGTTTGCCCTTGGAGTTTTCCATGGTATTGAAGGCTGCAGAGTGGATCATCGTGTCTAGCTCCGCGTCAGTCATGCCGTCTTCTTCGTCTTTTATTTTGGCAGGTTGAGTGACTTCAACAAGGATTTCCACTTCTTTTCATTTTTAATAGACTCTACTGTTGTCTTTCCTTTCTTTGCAGCTTTGCTCAATTCGTCAGCAGCTTCCTCGTTTGATGTTGAACTAACCATCTTCTTTTGAGCCTGTCGCTCATCGTGAGATCGCTTGATTTGTTCGAAGTTCAAATCTCTTCCTTCAAACGTAATTCTTTCAATCTCCTTTCTATATGCTTTTATTTCCTGTGCTTTCTTTGCATCGTTCCATTTCCTTTTAGTTTCACGTCTGCCTTTGTCACGTTCTTCAAAACTTTTAGAGGACAAGGTTGGGTCAATCTCCTTTTCAGCAACAGCAGCTTGATTAGCAGTTGCTTTCTTTTTGGCATCATCGAGTTCCTAAAGCTCAGCGGTTTTGAACAGCCGTTGACGAGTAGATCTCCTATTTTCTGTTGGCACAACTTTTGTTTGTTGTTCAGATGAAATTGGAAGGGCAAGTTGACCAATGACGAGCGGTGGCTGTTCCGCTGCTTTCTTCTCCATAATCTCTTCTATCCTTTCGGTAGTTATATCACCGAGTGTTACAATGTCATCGAGTTGCTGAAAGCATTGTTCTGTTTCAGCATTCTTAATCAATACCGCTATTTCTTCAGAAGTGATAGGTGATGCCGCCTGCAGCACCTGATGTCCTAGTGAGCTTTTGTCGACTTCTTCGTCTGAAGTGGGTTTATCCTTATCGACATTGGACTTGCCAGTCAACTTCTTTTGTTTCTTGAAGTCAAGAGGGTTGGCTTCCTTCCTTGTTGCTGGAATGAAATCAGTGGGAAGGAGCTTCACACCTTGATCAATCTTCGTGGGGTGCATGACTAACTCTAGAAACTTGCTGATTTTCAACCCAAAGTTAACGTTCGATGAGAATGTTCCATCGACGGACATGTGATCATTCTTCTTGGCATGTTCTGCCATCGTTCGAAGAAAAATTCTGCCCAATTGCCCTTCACTCTGTCCGTGAGAGCCATCATGACAGCGTACTTCTTGGCAGATAACTCAGAGTATGATCCATAATTAAATTAAAACATCTTGATGACTAATTCAGCAAGAGTTTTAAACTCATCTTTTAGGGCGTTAATGGGGGTGGCAGCCTTGAAAATAATTGGCTGACCTCTCCTATCCTTCAATTGGCCAGGCTTCTTCCACAGATTCCAACGTCGTTCCATTTCATCATAATCTGCTACCTTGTTTTGAGATATATGTTCCCCCACATTTCGAAGACCAAAAGTCTTAGCAAGTACATCGGCATTTACTTCGATTATGGTTCCATAAACACAGGTTTTGAAAGATTTTCCATCCTTACTCAATACTGCTCTGGCATAGAATTCAGATACCATAGGCGGATGAAAATGTACAGGTTCAGCGGATAAGTATTGAATTACCTGTTCGTTGTCAAGGATATCCATTATCCTATCCGGGATATGTTCAGCAGCAAGACGTTTGTACAGTATGCGATCTTTCAAGATTTGAGCTAAACGCCTTTGCTCTTTTGTGTGGCCGCTCTGTGTTTTCTTCCGAGCCATCATAACTAGTTGACCATATGATATTGAATCGTCAACGTCTTCCTTCTTTAGAATATCGGTAAAACCTGGTGCATGCCGCGCATGCAGGGGTTCTTCAGAATTTGGCGGAAAATTGAAGATACGGGGTTCACTAGATTCAAATTGATGTTTATGGGAAGTGGGTTTCTGGGATGATGAGGCTTTGGGATTGGAGGCCATGTCTTTGAGAAAGAATTTTGAGTAATCTCGAAGAATTTGGAGATTTTAAATTCGAGAATTCTGCTCTGGATTTTGAAGGAGATAGAATGAACAGTGATCAGAGTATGATAGGGTTAAACTTTTGAATGTGAGATCTAACGGTTGAGGTAAATTCTCAAAGGGGTTAGATCAACGGTTCATAAAGAATGCGTCTTTCCATATGGCTTCCCATGCTTCAAGAAACACTCAAGTGCATCTGATGTGGCGTCTTCTCTGTTGATGTCGCCGTTTGCGTTCATTAAATACGTCTTATCGGGTCCCATCAAGTTTGAATTTTGAGTCATCCCGCCTTGATTTTGGATATGTTGTTGCTTCTGATCTAGCAGCCGTCCAAGGATGCTGATGGATGGTAGTAAGTCTCAGCACCCAAATGCACAAAATGATCTGCTAACCTTGCACGAGATTTGTCAGCATCTTTCAAAGTTCTGCTGAGTCTCTAAAGACTTTGTTAAAAAACCGTAATGATGATGAGATCCTTGAACCTTTCAATGCTTCTTCCTTAATATTGCTAAAATGATTTGACTCTCCATGCATACACGTCGATTCCTTTACTCGCGACATTTTGTATTCCAAGAGATGAATCATTGTGATCTTCAGACAGATTTTTCTCTTTCTTTGCATCATAATTGGCAAATCCGCTATAAATGCCTCCGTTTGAGATTATCCAAACATCTCAACTTCCATCCTTACTTGACTCATATTTTCAACCTTTCTTTCTACAAGAAAGTCAAGTTCCCTTCTTCACGTATGGATTCTCCTCTAAGAACCTTAGATATCAGGCGTACCTGATTCTGGACGAGCCAGGTCTGGATAGATATTATATGGATGATTGTGATGTGGCAGTGAAGATCATGTCTGCATTGCAGTGGGGGGGTCTTTCTCAATTTGCATGTGCCACTCCTCATCGTTTTCAGGAGGAAGTGTTAAGGGACTTCCTTGGTGATTGCCATGTCGAGCCGAATGCAATTTACGGGGTGTTCTATGGTAAGCTTGTTCGTTGGACCCCTGACACTTTTGTAGTGGATTTTGGGCTTCCTCGAGGTCCTTTGTCTGTGGAGGACTATCTTGCAGAGGAGGTGGCTCCAGAATGGGTGGCATGGGAGAAATGGCATCATTCTCCTCGTTTTGAGTTTAGCCCTGACATTACAGCCTCTGGTCTCCAGATTTCATACTGGGTGATGTTTCGCATTGCCCATGGTATACTGCTTGGAGAGGAGCCTTATGACCTCTGTTTCTCAAGGACTGTTTGGCAGGTGATGATGGCTATGGATGATGCTGCCTTTGTGGACTGGGCCGGATTCTTTTTCAAGAATGTTTGGGAAAGCATCAAGCTTCATCCGTTCGTGCCACTGTGGAATGGAATGCAGCTTAGCTGGTTGATGGAGAAGTACTTTCCGGAGATTGCTGACGGTCCATCCAACCTTCAAGGAGCTGATTTCTATCCTTATAAGCCAATGTCGCCTTTTTGAAAACATATTGAATCCTGTAGTAGATCTGTGTTTTCCTTTTGACTGATGTTTTAAAGTCCCTCCTTTTGAAGATGTAATGAAGTTCCTCTTTTTGCAATGCATGTCTATTTTCAGTGATGAATAGTTGTATAATACAACGATCTTTGGCATATCTTCATGACAAAAGATAGATTTGATCTTCATTTTTCATGATCTGCTGAGCTGATATAATCTATCTGCTGGCTGTTTAAAGGGGTGTTTTCGATATTTGCCATTATCTTAGCAGACTTCATTTAGCAGAGACCTCCATAACATGATGAAGATAATAAAGAGAAATCCACGAAAACCAGAAAGAATGAGAACAACATCTCATTCACCGACATCAACGTCTAACTCCATCATGCCCAGTTTGATACATAATTCTTTGAATCTTGTTTCTGCTAGAGGTTTAGTGAAGATGTCTGCTATTTGATCCTCCGTGCATATACGCTGAATATCAATGTCCTTCTCTTCTTGATGATCACGAATAAAGTGATGTCGGATATCAATGTGTTTGGTTCTGGAGTGATGTACTGGATTCTTTGTGATGCACATAGCATTGTTGTTATCACAGAAGATTGGTAAACATTCAGGAGAAATGTGATAATCCTGAAGTTGTTGGCGAATCCACAGAATTTGCTGACAGCAACTAGCAGCCGCGACATACTCTGCTTCGGTGGTTGATGTTGCTACCGAGTGCTGCTTTTTGCTGAACCAGCTGATCAATTTATGTCCAAGGAATTGACATGTTCCGCTGGTGCTTTTTCTATCAATCTTGCATCCTCCAAAATCAGAATCAGAATAATCACTCAGAATTAGACTGTCGGCTCTTGGATACCAAATTCCTAAGCCTTCTGTGCACTTCAAATATCTGATAATTCGCCTTGTTGTATCTAAGTGCATTTTTTTCGGTTGAGATTGATATCTAGCACATAGTCCCACAACATATGATATATCGGGTCTGCTGGCTGTAAGATATAGCAGAGATCCGATGATCCCTCGATATGAGGTAGGATTCACTGCTTCTCCTTTCTCGAGATCTGCTATGCACGCATTGCTGATGGGAATCCTTAACCTCTTGGTTTTCTCTGGACAATACTTAGCAATTAGATCCCGCGTGTATTTTCTTTGGTGAATGAAAATTCCTTCATCTGATTGTTGAACTTGAAGTCCAAGAAAATAGGACATCTTTCCGATCATACTCATTTGAAAGTTGCTCATCATTAGCTTGGAAAATTTGTCACAGAGATTTTGATTCTTTGAGCCAAAAATGATATCATCAACGTAGATTTGCACAAGTAGGATGCTTCCTTTGTCTCTAATACGGAAGAGTGTTTGATCAATCCTTCCTTTTTTGAAACCATTGTCGAGCAGAAACTTGGATAAAGTTCCATACCATGTCCGTGGTGCTTGCTTCAATCCATACAAAGCTTTTCTCAGCTTATAAACTTGGTTTCCATTCTCAAATCCTGGGGGTTGCTCAACATAGACTTCTTCTTTGAGCTCGCCATTGAGGAATGCACTTTTGACATCCATTTGCATTACCGAGAATTCATGGTGTACAGCATAAGCAAGGAATAACCTTATTGCTTCCAATCTGGCTACTGGAGCAAATGTCTCATCATAGTCAATTCCTTCACACTGTTTGTATCCTTTGGCTACAAGACGTGCTTTATTCCTTACCACCACGTCTGATTCGTTCTTCTTGTTCTTGAATACCCATTTGGTGCCTATAACATTCTGATGTTCTGGTCTATCTACCAGATCCCATACATGATTGCAAGAGAATTCAGTAAGCTCCTCTTGCATAGCGTTTACCCAGTCTGGATCGCGTAAAGCATCCTCAACTTTAGTTGGTTCGTCACTTGATAGGTAACAAGAAAACATTGCGGACCCTTGTCTTGTAAGAACATGATCATTAATATCTCCAAGAACATCTTCTAGAGAATGAGCACGCAGCCATGTTGGTCTGATTGGTTCTTCAGCATTTCCTTCTCCGTCTCGAATATCAGTATGCTCTACATCATTCGCTTGATCCTCAGCATCTGGAGTGTTGGTGACTTGTTCTTCCGTGGCAGAAATTCTTTCAGCAACTGGAGCTTCTGCTATAGGAACATCATGAGCTGGACCTTCTTCTTCAGCAGGTATCTCAGCAGCTGGTAGCTCAGCACCTCCTGTGCCAAGGTCTTCAGCAGCATTTACTCCTTCAGCAACGGTAAGAGAATTTGAAGTCTCCTCATCTGAATCATCTAGCAGATTAAAGATATCCTTTTGAGGATTGGCCTCAGCATGATCATTGGCATCATTGGCCTGGTCAGCGGTTTGATCACCGGCTTAGCGTGTCTGGATTGGATCACAATCATTCATAGACCTAGTCGGGTCAATCCGTAAGTTCTCGAAGGAATTCAGAATTGATTGACCATTGACATCATTAGTCTCATGATTGATTTCCTTCGTCTCTTTTACAGCTCTGCGCACTAAGGTAGATTCATCAAAAATAACATTGCATGTTATTTTCACAATTCCAGTAGTCTTATTTAACACTCTATAACCTTTGTGAGTGGGGTGACCATATCCAAGAAGTACACCCTCATCTGACTTAGGTGAAAAAGTGTTAAGTTTCGACTTTCCGTTATTATGAATATAACATGTTGCACCAACAGCACGTAGATAATCTAAATTAGGCTTACGACCGTTGTATACTTTGTAGGGAGCCTTGTTGAATCGTCCGTTAATGGAACTTCTATTCTGCGTATAAAAGGCTGTCATGACCGCTTCTCCCAAATATTGAGCAGGTAAGTCAGCATCGGCTAGCATAGATCGCACTGCTTCTTTCAATGTTCAATTCCTCCTTTCTGCAAGACCATTCTGCTGCGGGGTCCTAGCAGTGGACCTCTCATGATTTATACCAGCTTCTGCGCAGAAATCCATGAGGATTCCATTACAAAATTCGGTTCCATTGTCAGATCGAATCCTTTTCACAGTAACCTCTTTACTGTTTTGCTCCTTAAGAATTAGCTCGGGTAGGATGATCTTAACTTCATCTTTGGCTTTAAGCAAACGAACCCATGTGTACCTAAAATAGTCATCAATTACCACAAGAGTATATATTCTTTTACTTGCAGAGGGAGGAGTGACTGGTCAAAATAGTTCCATGTGCAATAATTCAAGAATCCTGCTTGATGTATTTTTCTCTGGATTGGAGTGGAATGAAGCTTTGGTTTGCTTCCCTTGTTGACAGGCTTTGCATATTCCTTCCTTCCGAAATGTGATGTCATCAGGTAGACCTGCGACAAGCTCATTTCTGGCTATATGGTTAATGGTTTTAAAATTCAGATGATTTAACCTTTTGTGCCATAGCCATGTGGTTTCTTCTTTGTTTAGTGCTAGAAAGCATGAATGTTGTTGACCACTTTGCCAATCGACCACATAAAGACCTCCCTTCTGGATTCCTTGAAGTTTTACATCTCCTGTAGCATTGTCAGCTATAGAACAGCCTGAATGTATAAAAGATACTGTGTACCCGTTTTCGCATAGTTGACTTATGCTAAGTAAATTATGCTTGAGATTTGATACAAGAGCCACGTTGAAAATCCTTAGTCCATTGCGCTCTATGCATCCTCTGCCAAGTACTCTCCCCTTGCTATTATCTCCGAACACGACAGATGGACCATAAGATTTCTGAATATCTGAGAATAGATCTTCGTCTCCCGTCATGTGCGCAGAACAACCACTGTCTAGGATCCACTCATTTGACATGCCTGATGTCTTCGCACTTGAATCCTGGTCCTTCAAGAACAATTAGGTTGATTTAGGTCCCCGTTTTGAGTCGGGTCCTGAAGGATTAGCTTGGGTCATTGTTCCTTTTGGAACCCACATTTTGATAATCTTCAAGGTTTTCTCCTTGAGATTCATTTCGTTAACCTTCTCAACCATTTGATGTGCATGTGTACGTGGTTGTGCGTTGTGCTCTTTTCCCTTCATCGTCCTTTGATGATACATGTATCTAGACTCGGGTTTCACATAGGTGTTTCTCCTATGTGGTGTGTAATGATAGTATTGGGGTTTCATTGAATGATGCTCAATGTGTCTTCCTGGATAAAGGACAGGATTTGGCTTCCTGGCATTTGAAACATGATGCTCAGCCTTTGTCCTTGAGTTTGCTGAATAGTTCTGCTTAGCAGACCTAAATTGAAAACTTTGCTGAGATTCTGCATCTCTTGTGATGCTCTGCTGAAATCTTACATTCTGCTTGACCTTTTGCTGAGGTCTAGCATAATGCTTGACACTCTTCTTGGGTTCAGCAGACTGCTTGATATTCTGCTGAGCGATCTGCTTAGCGTTTGATGATTCAGCAACTAATGTATCCTTCTCTTTACTATCACCAAATATTTTTCCAGCAGAAACAAAAGTGATATTTCTTTTTAGCCTCGAAGTTTCATCTTTGTCATGACAATTGTGCCCAATTCCAGATCGATCACCGTGACATCTCTGTTGGCTTATCAGGTTATTCAAGATATCCTGACTAGTCATATACGCGCAAACACACTTCTCATTGGCTTTGTTTTTCAAAATCAGATTCTCATTTTCAAGATTTTTGAATTTTCAGAGAGTTCAGAAAATTCAATTTTAAGTCTCGATAACTCTTCGCTATTGGACCTTAGTCTTTCGACTTTGTCGGTCAAGCTTGCGACTTTTTGTTTGAGTGAAGAATTATCTTCTACGATAGAATTTTCAAGGTGTATACCTTTGAAAGTTCTAATGATAGCTTGGTAAGATAATCTTCCTCAGAATCCAAGAAGGAATCCTCCGATTCAAATGTGTGTGTTCAGCATGAAGTGTTAGCTATAGATGTTACCTCTTGATTGTCGACTGCTAGGGCCGATTCTGAAGGTTGCTCAGCATTAGCGGATGGCTCACCATCCTCAACAATTCTTGACATGAAGACCATTAAGGCTTCTTCTTCCTCATCAGTGGGACAATATTCCTCTTCATTGTCAGGAATATCTGGAACTTCTGTCCATGTCAGCAACGCTTTGGTCATAGCTCGGACTGCTCGCCTTTCGAATCTTTGCCGCAACCATTCTCTTTCTTCAGGATTTAATTTTGGACAATCATGCTTCAAGTGATCAGGAGATTTGCATTCAAAGCATGTCCTTATCTTTTTCTCAGTAGGATGCTGTATAGAGGTTGCTTTTGCATCCTTTTCGGCCTTTGCTTCCAAAATCATTTTTTGTATCTTCTTCATCTGTTCCTCCAACTCGTCTATCTTTTGATTTTCACCGCTTGAGTTAGAAGTTGATGGAGTCTCCTTTGTTGGCGTTGTTGGTGTTGATCTCTCCTGATTATAAAATGGTTTCCTAGGAGATTTCCATTTGTTTCCATCCTTTTTGGCGAAGTATGCTATGTCTTCTTGAGTTCCAGCACTCGTTGCATTTGGATGTGCTATAGTAGCTTCATTCTTCTTCGACTGCTGAATGATGAATTCATGTGCCTTTAATTGAGAGAACACTTCAGCGGTAGACATGTTGCTCAAGTCCTTTTCACATAAGCTTGTCATCTTGACAAACCAATCACTTCTGGGATAGAGCTTGGATATTATCTTGTTGTTCATTTCCCCTTTATCATATTTATTGTCGACATTTTTGAGCTCTCCTATGATAGTGTTGAATCTTTCTTCCATCTGCTGAATGGTTTCACCAGAAACCATGGCGAAGGATTCGTACTTGTCTACAACGACTTGTAGCTTGTTTCGCTTCATTTGTTCTGTCTCCTGAGAAACTTCACAGACGTACTCCCACATTTCTTTTGATGTGTTGTAGTCTAGAGCTTTGTCAGACATCAGAGGAGGTAGACAATCCATGATTAGTTTCATGGCGATAAACTCCAGCTGGCCTATCTTCTTGTCTTCAAGAGTCCATTTCTCGTAGGGTTTCTTCACCATCTCAGGTCTAGGTTGACCACCAGCGGGTGCAGGGGGCGCAGTGTTAACCTTCATGATCTCTATAGGACCAACCGTGAGAATGTCCCTCATCTCCGGATGAATGCTTTGCAACTAGATCATGGCCTTCTTTTTCCATGTTTCAAAGCCATCCTTGTTGTACTTTGGAAGAGCGTGATTCGTCATTTTGATTTTGTTCGCCTTTACCTGAGCTATGTAAGACACAGATACAAGAAACGCAAGGAAAAACTAGGATCTACGTCCTAAGCGACTCAAAAGCAGTCGGATTTTCAACCTCCTGCTCTGATACCACTTGTTGGTCCCTAAGATCAGAGTCATCGTGGTAACAATAAGATATACACACGAAATGCAGCGGAATAAAAATTAGTGTTTCCTTGTAAGTAGGTTATTCTTAACTTGGATTTTTTTTGGTTCAAGTTTACTTAAGTTACTTTTTGTAGTTATACTCTAGAAACTCCGTTGCTAGGTTAAATCGTCGTAGCTCAGAAGTAGTAGAACAGTAATAAAAAAGAGAACACAAGGTTTATAGTGGTTCGATCAAATGATCTACGTCCACTCCTTAGCCGAATCGCTAAGAGTTTCACTAAGAAAGTATACGGTGTACAAAGAGTTGCCTTTCCTGTAAAGCAAGCAGCCGGCGTTTGGTCTGTCTGCTCCACGGCTATCTTCTGATACTCCGAACCTTCTAGGTGTGGCTCCAGATGAGTCAAGGGCGCACCTTTGTAAAACTCGCTTTTACCACCTGTGGAAGAGTTTAAAGTTCCTTCCGAACTATCCTTCATTCTCAGCTTCAGTGCCCGTTCTAATCAATTCCCTTTCGAGAAATTGACTGCTGGATACTTTCTATAACAAAAGTGATCCCAATGATTGAAGATTCTTGAATCACTTCAAGAATCTCTCAGATGAGTGTCAGATGTGTGGTGGGACACTCAAGAAGTTGAAGGCTTTTCGATATCTCAGTATTATGCCTTTTAACTGAACTGCTCTTAGGGCTTTTGTCTCTTTTTGGAAACTTTCGTACATGTGTTTGCGTTAGAGAGTGAGCAGCTCCTGCATCTTCCTTTGACTTGACTTTTATAGTTGTTTTCTCGAAGTTTGAGTCGCCAGATCAGTTTAGACATAACGGATCTTTC
This sequence comes from Plectranthus barbatus, assembly GCA_026898455.1. Classification (NCBI taxonomy): domain Eukaryota; kingdom Viridiplantae; phylum Streptophyta; class Magnoliopsida; order Lamiales; family Lamiaceae; genus Plectranthus; species Plectranthus barbatus. Next base: position 14,368 of record JAPKLW010004392.1, read on the forward strand.
TACTTAAATGCAGGTAGCTTTTTACCAACTTTTATGTCTTTGTACAGGCTTTTCCGACCTACTTCTGACAGGTCTAATCTTCGCGTGTTGGTCACAATGGCGGTGTAACAGTTGTAGAGATTTGCTTTGCTGTGCCTTTACTGGAACGGGATGCTAGATATCTCTCAGCATACTACTGGACTTGATGCGCAGCAAATGCTCTTCTGCTTCTCTGGCTTTAGATTGCTAAAACCTTTAGCAGTCGGTGACATGTTATCAGATGTTGACTCCTCAGCATTCTGCTATCACTAGTTTTCTTCTTCTTTTTTCGCTTTTCTGATGTTTGCTGAGATTCTTCCAAGCAACCTATTCTATTACAACTCGATGTTTACCCTATATAGGACATTACATAAGTTGCTAAGCTATGCTAAGGTTCAGCAATGATCGACCATCTACTAAGGTTTGATCCAACAAAATCTTTTACATTGTACTCCTGAGGGTAATTCAGGAATATTTTCCCAACAGAGGTCATGAAGGTTGAAGTAGCCGATTCTCAGCAGAAGATAGTGCAAAGTGTTAATTCTTTCTCATCCACATTTTTTGCTGCAATCAAAGAGGGGGAAGAAAGGAGAATTCTTGAAGCTGAAAAGAGGAAGAAAGAAGAAGAAGAGCTCGCTGCTAAGGAAGAAGAGCGCAGACTAGCTGAAGAAGAGCTGAAGAAGAAAGAAGTCGAACTCAAGCTAAAGAAGCTTGAAATGGAAAACGAGAAGCTTGCTAAGAAATTGGAGAGGGAGGCTGCTAAGCGAGAAGCAAACAAAGCATATTTTGACAAATTTGTGCAGATGATGATAAGCAAATTTGATGAATATGACAAGAAGCCTGCTCCCGACTCTTGAAGCTCAAGTTGCATATGTTAGCAAGTTTTCTGTAACACTTTTTGTTGTTTCGGTTTCATTGTACTTTTAAACTCTCAAATGATATATGAAACTGGATAAAATTTAGACAATCACTCATTGTCCACTTTTGAGTTTTTTGCGTGTCTTAGTTGATATACACTATTTTTGTATTCAATGAAATTCCATGTGGATGTTGAGTTATATGTCTTTAGATTGGTGGTAAATACTTGCCGATTAATTGGGTGCTAGATTCTCTAGTATATTCCTAAAGAGTATTTACTTGTGTTTAATCGAGAATATTTCCCAGCATTTGTTGAGGGGGAATTTATTAAAACCAATCCTTGCTAGGATCAAGTTGGTTAAAATTCTGAGTTAGATTGCTAGACTAGATATGATACTTGTATTATAATTTCTTGTAAAATCATAAATTTTTCCTTCTTAGATTCGGCAATTGATAGTAAGCTTTAATCGCACCAAAAAGGAGGAAATTGTTGGGAATTATTCCTTGATTTATGTTGTAAATATCCCCTTAGATCAAATTGTAAAAGGTTTTGTTGAATCAAAGCCTTAGCTAGTTTGGTGAATCATTGCTGAAGTCTAGTATAGTCTAGCAACTCACTTGTAATGTCCTGTTTAGGAAATATATCGAGTTGTAATAGATTAGAAGTGCTTGTCAAAGATTGTTGAAGGATTCAGCAATTGGAACAAATAATATCATATTCCAAGCAACTTCGGAGGACTCTGGATGCTAGGACTGTTCTCAGCAGATGGTGGCTGCTAGAGACATCAGCAAATAGAGATGACTACTAAAGGAGTTAGTAGTCGAGTGCTGAGAAGAATAACTGCTAAGGCATTGGTAGTCATATGTTGAAGGATACGACTGCTAAGAGTACTAGCTCAGTAGTCGGAAGTAAAGAGATCGCAGAATGCTAAAGGAGTTAGCATTCGCTACTACTCAGGAGATCGCCAGAAGCTAACGCAATCAAGAATAAAGACACAAGTGTTGAATGCGCAACTGCTAAGGAGTCAGCAGTTGGATACAAGGCAGACTGCTAGAAGATCTCAGCAATCAAAAGGCTAGGGACTTAGCAGATTGCTCCCAGCATTCTCCGAGAGAATGCTAAGCAAGGAAATATCCTGCAACGACTGCTAAGACTACCGTTCTGACAAAGTACAACCAAGGACGAATAGCTTTCCCGAAGTAGGTGGAAAAGCACTGTACCACGCTGGAAAGGACGGAAAAGTAGAAGCTCTTTTGGACATGGAGGACCGTTGTGTCTAACGGGTCTGAAGATTCAAAGTTTGAATCTTCAGATATAAAAGAGAAGTCCAAAAACAAGAGACTACTACTGCTTTTACAACTACACTCAAGCGATAAACTTTTACAAGCAAAGCAAAAGAGAAAAGTAGTCAGTTGAGAGCACGAGACAAGAAGAATTCAAAGCTCTCAACAATAGTGTCAAACATTGAATATCTGACACTACATTGAAGGAGATTCCTGGACTTTGTTCCAGAATCAATCATTGGGATAACTTCCATCCTAGGAAGCATCCAGCAGTCACATCTCTGAAAAGATTTTAACTCCGACGGGCTATTGTCGAAATCCCCAGAGAGTTCAGGAAGGAACTTTAAAAGCTTCCATGGCAGCAAGGATAAGTTTTATGAAGGTCTGACCCTTGACTTAGCCGCAGCTGCCGAAGGATAGAAGTAACGGAGGATAGCTTTGTAGTGGCTGGCTCGAAAGCTCACCACCTGCTACAAGTGTTCGGCGAATCCTTGTACTTCGATATATCTTTTTAGTGGAATTCTTAGTGTTCGAATGAGGAGTGGACGTAGATCTTTAAGGATCGAACCACTATAAATCGTGTGCCCTTACTGTTTTATTCTTTATGTTGCTTGATTTTTAAAACCTAGCAACCTCAAGTTGCTAGTGTATATCTGAGAATCAATCTTAACATTCCAACCAAAGCTAAATATTTGACAAGGAACTAAGTGCAAGATACTCGATATATTCCGTTGCATATTGTTAAGTAGTCTTCCGCTGCCTTTAACAACGACTCTGATCAGGGACCAAAACCTCGTTTACAACCCTAGTGCCAATTGCAATCTCCCATTTTCACTAAGTTCATCATTGTAATGAAAGAGTTTGGTTGCTTAGATTTGTTTTGCCATTTACCAAATCAATTTATAGATATAAACAAAAATTTGTCATCACTGTTTTTACGTATACCAAATCAATTTATAGATATAAAGAAAAAATTGTCATCACTGTTTTTACGTATACCAAATCAATTAATTTATAGATACTAATTTTGAGCTACGTCGCGGTATGAAAACACTACACATTTATAGTAACAATTCATTGACAATTACTTCTAATTTAAATCACTCTTGGAAAGTCTAACCAATATTTAAGTATAAATTCTCACTATAAGTTATAAAATACATCACCAAACATACACTAGTGTTGGCCGTTTTTTTTAAAAAAATTATATTAATTTAAACACACACCTACTTACATATCTCATGAAAGCTCGAACTTATAACCTCTTGATCATAGATACTGCACGCCAAAAAAAGGACAATGTTGGCCATTTTTATGTCAATTTCCCATCAAAACCATTACATCTTCACTATAATATAAATTCATTTTATCTATAAATCTCTTTTAAGAAAGTAGTATGATATTATATCATTGATGTGATGTCAACGAAAGTATATAATGCCTTCTATCACTCCTAAAAATGGAAATAGCCATTACTTGCTTGTTATTTGTTTTTTAATTAAGTTATAATCAGTATTCCACCCCACGCCATGCGTGGGAATTTTAATTTTTTGTATTGAAATAATATTATTTTATAATCTATTTATTATAAAAATAATATGCATTTTATTTAATATGCAAAGGGATTTGTAAGCCTCAAATAAGTTTTTAATTCAAAACAATGTTTAAATTTTATTTTCTTGAAAATACAAAAAACATATATTAGTTTCTTAATATGGATGTGTTTCTCTACATAATTTATAATTTTCAATTTTAAACAATTTTTATTAGTGTCTGTTAACTTTCAAAATTCTTTGCTACAACATCTTGATATTTGAACTTTTTATTTCTTTCTCTCCATTTTTAGAACAAAAACACATTTTTATTATTGGTTATGCAAATTATTTTCTACATCATTAAATAAACATTTTAATATGTCCGTTGATGCATATTTAACTTGTACCTCGAATTTCTTGACATGCAACTTGATATGCTACTTGTTGGAAAATTATTCCTAAATCTCCCTTAGGATCATACTATAAAAGGTTTTGTTGGATCAAACCTTAATAGATTGGTCGATCAATTGCTGAAATCTAGTATAGTCTAGCAACTCCTGTAATGTCTTGTATAGTCTAAATATCAAGTTGTAATAGATTAGATTGCTATAATCTTTTCTAGCAGATGAGGAAGATTGCTAAGGCGTTAGCAATCGTGTGCTACGAGGATGACTGCTAGAGACAATAGCATACGAGGATGGCTGCTAGAGATAATAGCAGACAAGGATAGCTGCTAGCAGTCAAGTGGTAAAGAGAATGATTGCTAAGGCGTTAGCAATCATACGCTAAAGGAAGAGACTGCTAGAAGGTATCTACTCAGCAGTCGGAAGAAGAATAGCAGAAAGATAAAAGAACTAGCATTTGCTATTCATCAAGTAATAGCAGAATGCTGAAGGAGTCAGCATTTGCTAGCATATAGCAGATTGCCAAAAGAGATAGCAATTAGAAATCAAAGGAATCAAGTGCTAAACTTTGCTTAGGCGTCAGCAGTCCGATACTAGCAAAAGCAGATTTCTAGAAAAGGCTTAGCAATCAAATGGCCTAGCAGATGGGTCTGAGATTGCTTAGCAAGGCAAAATAGCTAATAATGACTGCTACACTCCCGTTCTGACAGACGTACACACAAAGGACAAAGCTTTCCCGAAATAGTTCAGAAAGTAATATACAACGCCGAAAAGGACTGGAAAAGTCGAACCACTCTTGGATGAAGGAGCCGTTGTGTCTAACGGGTATGGAGATTCAAAGTTTGAATGTCCAAGTATAAAAGACAAGTGCAAAAGTGAGAGACAACTACTGCTTCTATCACTATTGACATTCGCAAACATCCTAAGTAAGAGATTCTTTTGACAAAGCGAACAAGTGAAAAGTAGTCAGTTGAGAGCACGAGATAAAAAGTGTTTTCAAAGCTCTCAACAACTAGGAGTGTCTTCCATTGAATATTTGACACTACCTCTTAGAGATTTGTTGACTTTGGTTGAGAATCTCCAATCATTGGGATACCTTCCATCCTAGGAAGCATCCATCAGTCATCAGACAAGTTCAGAAGCAAACTATAAAAGCTTCCCAACAGCGTAGGACAAGTTTTACAAAGGTTCAGTCCTTGACTTGGCCATAGCTGTGAACTGAGAAGAACGATGTGTCGGAGGATAGCTTTGTTGTGGTAGGAACGAAAGTTTACCGCCTACAATAAGTGTTCGGTGATTTCTTGTATTTTGTATACTTTCTTAGTGGAATTCTTAGCATTTCGGTTAAGGAGTGAACGTAGATCTATTGGATCGAACCACTAATAAATATTATGTTTTCACTGTTTTATTACTTACTGTTTTAAGTTGGATTTGAAACCAAGCAGTCAAACTGCTAGTGTATACCTGTGAAGAAATTCTAATCATACCTTGAGTTTAAACAACCTTTACTAACTTAAGTGCAAGTGACGTTTATTTATTCCGCTGCATTTCGTGTTTCTGTTTTAACACGACGACTCTGATAAATCCAGACCAACAAGTGGTATCAGAGCAGGAGGTTGAAAGACCGACTGCTTCTGAGTCGCTTTAAGACCAGATCTATCTTTTCGTTGCACTGTTACTATTTTATTTTGTGTGTCTAGCTCAGGACGATACTTAAAGCGTGAACATAATGATGAATCACACTCTTCCCAAGTATACAAAGGAGAAGTTCAAGCCATGGAAGAAGCTTGCCATTATACAGCTTCAAAGCATACATCCAAAAATGGCAGATGTTCTTGAGAGAGGCCAAATACAAATTATGAAAGCTAACACTTTTGTAGGACCTGCTGCTGCTGAAGAACAATCGAGACCCCAAATGGTTGTAAAGTCATACGAAGAGTATACAACGGAGGACAAAAAGAGAGCCCAGTTGGAGCATTTAGCGAAGAAACTAATCATTGAATCTCTACCACCGTTGATGGCTGATAAAGCTCTTGACTTTGACACAACCAAAGAAATGTGGGACTATGTCTGTGACTCTTCCCAAGAAACAGACCAGATGAAGCGCAACAAACTACAGGTAGATGTTGACAAGTATGAATCTTTTTCTATGGTTGCAGGTGAATCTATAAAAGTCATGGAAGAACGATTCAATGCCATCATGGAGAGCTCCGTAATCTGGGTAAAAAAATGTGATAATGGGGAGATGAACAACAAGATTATCTCCAAACTATACCCAAGGGAAGATTGGTTTGCGAAGATGAACAGCTTAAGTGAGAAAGACCTCAGCAACATGTCTACATCCGAGGTATTTGCTCAACTCAAAACTCACGAGTTTATCATACAACAATCATAAAAGAATGAAGCATCCGTGGCACCAGATTCATCGACACCCGCCGCTAACTCTAAGGACCTAGCGTACTTCGCTAAGAAGGATTTCAGCAAGTGGAAGACGAAGAAGCCCTTCCATAATCTAGAAGAATCCGCTCCATTGCCACCAGCAAAGGAGGTTGTCCCAACCTCAGGCTCTCAACCTGTTGATTTGAAGATCAGTGAGCTGGAAGAGCAGATGAAGAAGCTTCAGAAGTTGATGATGGAAGCCAAAGCTGAAAAAGAGGCCAAAGAAATTCAGCAATCATCATCCTCTACCCGCTCAGTAGAGCGAAAGCCTAGGACGTGTTTTGAGTGTGGTTCGCCAGATCACCTCAAGCATGAATGTCCGAAAATCAGCAAGGAGGAAAGAGAGCGTCTGAAGCAGAGATTCGAGAGACGTGATGTTAAAGAAGTCACCAGGGCGCTACTAACAAGGACAGAGGCTCCTGATATTCCAGATAATGATGAGGAATATTATTTTTCCTCAGAAGAATATGATGAAGAAGCCATGCTAGTTTTGATGGCCAATATTGTTGAAGATCGGTTCGCTGATGCCGATACTGAACAGAATGTTGAATCTTCTCTAGAAGTCGATGATAATGAGGTACTATCCACTAGCATCCCTAGTTTAGCAACTATAGAAGAATCGGAGGAATTTTCTTTAGATTCTGAGGAAGATTATCTCACGAAGCTTACTGTAGAATTCTAAAAAATGTATGAAATTGAGAATGCTATCGTTGGAGAGAACACCTCACTAAAACTTGAGATTACATCTTTGACCAAGGAAGTCGAAAGACTAAGGTCTGAAAGTGAGGAATTTTCAAAACTCAAAGATGATTTCTCCAAATTATCTGAAAATTTTCAAAATCTTGAAAAGGAGAATCTTGCTTTGAAGAGAAAACCCAAAGAAAATTGCATTTGTACATATACATCCAGCAAGGCAGTTCTAAATGCCATTGTTAGCCAACAGAGACATCATAAGGATCGATCTGGTATAGGGCTTGGATATGCTGAAAAAGCGATGTCTTCAAGCAGAAAATGATCTCATTCGTTTCTGCTGGAACGACGGCTGCCGAAAAAGACAAGGGAAATGACACTGCTGAATCTTCGAATGTTGAGCAGTATGCTAAGCATAGGGATTGGCACAAGCAGAATGCATCTGATGGACCTCAGCAGAGGAACCAGAGATCGCATGCTAAGCAGGCATCTGCTAAACCTCAGCAGAGGACACAACAAATCAATGCTAAGCAGCCTGCTAAGCGGCCACCCCCAGTAGAGTCAAGAAGGAATGCTGAGCAACATGTTCCTAATGCTAGGAAAGCAATTCCTTCATTTCCTAAAGGCAAGCAGGTTCAATACCATACTGTAAGACCTCAGTACCAGTCTTACACACCACATAGGAGGAACACCTATGTGAGGCCTGAGTCCAAATCATTTCAAGGGACAAGGAAGGCTAAGCACACTACAAACCTAGACCTAAGAATGCTAAGCATGTTAATTAGAAGGTCGAGAAGGTGGTAAAGGGTGAGATCAAGAAGAAAATCTTGAAGATCACTAAGATGTGGGTTTCGAAAGGAACTTTGATCCACGTTAATCCTGCCGGACCCGATGCTAAACGGGTACCTAAATCAACCTGATTGATTGTGTTGCAGGGACAGGATCCGACTGCTAAGACGTCAAGAATATCAAATGAAAAGATCCTTGATAGCGGTTACTCCGCACATATGACGGGGATGAGGAGTTATTCTCAGATATACAAAATTTTATTATGGCCCCAAAGTTAAGTTCGGAGATAACAGCGAATGGAAAGTTGTTGGAAGAGGATGCATTGAGCGTAATGGTTTAAGGATCGTCAACGTAGCTCTCGTATCTGTGAAGTGCGACTAAGTAAGTTTGACACACGGTTGCCAAACTTACCTCGCTTTGGCAGGTTGAAGGTAATCTTGTCCTTACTGTTTAAATTTAACATTCACATGTCAAACCTTATCTGCTTAACTTTGACTTCTCAATGTCAAAGTTCTGAATCTGTTTGTTGCAACTAATTCCTATCTTCTAGGAAACTTGTATCTATCTATTTAATGACGTTTTTACAGGTCCTATTTATTAGGATTCAGATATATTACGCCTATTATTTATGTCTTATTAATTATATACTTTATATTATTATTCTAGTTCCTAAATAATAGGAGCACCTCTACATCTTTATCTAACCCTCACGTGAGTTAGTGGGAGTTCATTTTTGTTGTATGAACATGTAAAGACGTGGAAGAGGGACACAATCCATTTCCAAGTAGTGGAAGAAGTGTACGAGTGCTCCTAGACAAATAAATAGAAGACGAAGAAGACTATAAACGTGTGGATCAGAGGTTAGAAACATTCATACGAGCTCTCTAGGCTGAAACATTTTCTCCCAATCATTCACCATGTACAAGAAGATTACAATCAAGTTGTGGAATCCATCTCCGGAGAGTGAATCCTACGGTGGAGGAGTAATTGGGTTGTATCGTGTAGTTTTTCGTGTTTGATTGCTTTCGTAGGAATTTTACTAAGGAGTGAACTTAGGAAAATTTCTATATTGTTTTTATTATTTTGTTCTTCACTTGTAAAAACTTTGTTTGAATAAGTGAAAACTATTTGCCGTGTGGCTCTCGAGGGTTTATGATTTATAAACCTTCGAACAATTAATTCCGCTGTGTCAAACTCTTTAGCTTCAGCGTGTGTTAAAATACTCTGTTTTGCGTGTGTCAAACTTTTGTGTTTTACTATATTTGACACCATTGTATTAAACTCGGGCACTAAATTCGATCAGTATCCAACCTCAAGCACAACTTACTGAGCATTAGCCAACTATGCGAGAATGGGTACACTGTATCTTTTGTCAATACTGGTTGTTCTATTGCTGACAATATTATAGGAGAAGTGAAGCTAAGAGGCATTCTCAAGGGTGGCCTATACATTGTTGACTGGGAAAGTGGTCAACAACATTCGTGCTTCCTACCATTGAACAAAGAGGAAACAACATGGCTATGGCACAAGAGGTTGAATCATCTGAATTTCAAAACTATTAACCATCTTGCCAAGAATAAATTTGTTGTAGGTTTGCCTGCTGAGACTTTCCGCAAAGAGGGTGTGTGCAAAGCTTGCCAGGGAAGCAGACCAATGCAGCCTTCAAAACAAACTCGGAGAAGGTTACATCAGGGAGGATCCTTGAGCTCTTGCACATGGATCTATTCGGCCCAATCACACCATCCACTGTAAGCAAGAAAGTATATACACTTGTTGTTGATGATGACTTTTCTAGATACACATGGGTTCACTTGCTAAGGACCAAGGACGAAGTCAAGATCCTACTACCGGAGTTGATTCTTAAAGAACAAAATAGAAAGAGGTCACGGTGAAGAGGATCAGATCAGACAATGGAACCGAATTTTGCAATGGAATCTTGATGAATTTTTGCGCAGAAGCCGGTATTGGTCATGAGAAGTCCGCTGCTAGGACTCCCCAGCAGAATGGATTAGCAGAGCGAAGGAATAGGACATTGAAAGAAGTCATGCGGTCCATGATTGCTGACTCTGGATTGAGTGGAAAATATTGGGGAGAAGCCGTGATGACTGCATGCTACACTCAAAATAGGAGCGCGATCAATGGTAGATTCAACAAAACTCCTTATGAAGTGTACAATGGTCGTAAGCTTTCGATCACTCATCTTCGTGCTTTCGGTTCGACATGTTCTATCCATAATAATGGGAAGTCGAAACTTAACACGTTTTCACCAAAATCTGATGAAGGTGTTTTCCTGGGATATGGACACCCTTCTCACAAAGGCTATCGAGTGTTAAATAAGACAACTCAACTTGTGGAAATAACATGCAATGTTATCTTTGATGAGTCTACTTTAGTGCGCAGGGTTATAAAAGAATAAAGTGATAACAATCATGAGACCAATGATGTCCATGGTCAATCAATCTTGAACTCCTTCGAAAATATGAGTATTGATCCGACTAGGTCTATGAATGATTCTAATCCAGCAACGACGCACCCAGCAGGTGACCAGACTGCTGACCAGGCCAATGATGCTAATGATCATGATGAGGCCACTCCACCAATTTATCTAAATGATAATTTGGATGTTTCGGGATCTCTTGATGATGAAGACGATGAGGGAACTCCAGAATTAGCACGAGATGCTGAAGACGGTGTGGGCATTGCTGAAGAACTTGGCAAAGGCGTTGCTGTGATTCTCATTGCTGAGATGCCTGCTGCTGAGGTTCCAGTTGCTGAGAATGTTGCTGAAGAGGTTGCTGAAGCTGAAAATATTGAACATCCTGTTGCTGAGTTACCTAATGCTGAGAATCAGAATGTCGGAAATCCAGATGCTGAGCACCAGGCGGATGATGAAGGGAATGTTGTAGCAGACAACAACCCAGCAGGAGAGACAGGTGCTGAAGTTCCAGCACCCATAAGACCTGCATGGCTGCGTGCTCATCCTCTAGAAGATGTTCTTGGAGATGTCAATGATCCCATCTTGACGAGACAAGGCAATGCGATGCTAGCCTGTTACATATCACATGAAAAACCTAAGAAGGTTGAAGAAGCTCTACAGGATCCAGATTAGGTGAACGCTATGCAAGAGGAGCTTGCTGAGTTCACACGTAATCATGTGTGGGATCTTGTAGATAGGCCAGAACATCAAAGTGTTATAGGCACTAAGTGGGTGTTCAAGAACAAGAAGGACGAGACAGGCTTGGTAGTCAGAAATAAGGCACGTCTCGTAGCCAAGGGATATAGGCAATGTGAAGGCATAAATTATGATGAGACTTTTGCTCCAGTAGCAAGGATGGAGGCAATCAGATTATTTCTCGTGTATGCCGCATACCTCGAATTTGTTGTGATACAAATGGACGTGAAAAGTGCATTTCTAAATGGTGAGCTCAAGGAGGAAGTCTATAGACTCAGGAAAGCCCTGTACGGCTTGAAGCAGGCACGGAGAGCGTGGTATGGAACTCTATCTAAGTTCCTGCTAGCTAATGGATTTAAGAAAGGGAGGATTGATCAGACTCTCTTTCGCATCGAAGATAAAGGAAGTATTCTGCTAGTGCAAATATATGTCGAAGACATCATTTTCGGATCGTAGAATCAAGATTTATGTGACAGGTTTTCCAAGCTCATGACTAGCAATTTTCAAATGAGTATGATGGGAAAGATGTCATACTTTCTCGGATTGCAAGTCCAGCAGTCCCGCGAGGGAATCTTTATTCACCAGAAGAAATATGCTTGCGATCTAATTGCAAAGTACTGTCCGAAGAAGACGAAAGTCTAAGAATTCCTATCAGCACAACATGTATAGCTGCTCTTGAGAAGGAAGGAGAAGATGTGAATCCTACTCTCTACAGAGGTATTATTGGGTCACTGCTATACCTTACAGCCAGCAGACCAGACATATCATATGCTGTTGGATTATGCACGCGATATCAAGCAAATCCCAAGAAGGCGCATCTAAACACTGCTAAGCGGATTGTGCGATATCTAAAATATACAGAAGGTCTGGGGATTTGGTATCCAAGGTCCGATAGTTTAGCACTGAGTGGATATTCGGATTCAGACTTTGGAGGATGTAAGATTGACAGAAAAAGCACCAATGGCACTTGCTAATTTCTTGGACATAAACTCATCAGCTGGTTTAGCAAGAAGCAGCACTCTGTTGCTACATCAACTACTGAAGCAGAGTACGTAGCAGCTGCTAGTTGTTGTTCGCAAGTCTTGTGGATTCGGCAGCAATTGCTAGACTATGACATTCTTCCTGAATGTGTGCCGATCTACTGTGACAACAACAGCGCAATGTGCATTACGAAGAATCCAGTCCATCATTCGAGGACCAAACATATTGATATTCATCACCACTTCATCCGAGATCATCAAGAGAAGAAGGACATCGACATCCGATATATATGCACTGAAGATCAGATTGTTGACATCTTTACAAAGCCGTTAGCAGAGGCCAGATTCAAAGAACTATGCATTAAATTAGGTCTCATGGAGTTGGACGATACTATGGATGAATTAATCTTTACTCTCATTCTTTATGGACATAATTTGCTAAGGATTTGCTACGGATTATATATGTTTGCTAAGGATTTTCTGCGCTAGAAGATTGCTAAACCCCAATATGTAGCAATCTTTGCCTGCTAAGGAAAGTCAAAACCGGGATGATTTTGAATTTCAAATGGGACGTGCATTTATTGCGCGCAGACGGCATCGACGAACCAGGACTTTCCACGTCATCAGTACTCGAGTTCGTAGGAGCGTGAACATGAAGGGATTCGTGAACTGAATCACGAAAGTCCGTTTGCCAAATCGTTAATTTGAATATCAAAAATAAATTGCTATGCCTATGAACAATCCTAGCATGCTCCTATATTATTATGCATAAGAAGGTTTATGCGGAATACCTGGATCGATGAACTCTGAAGAACACGTGCGCGGAGATGCCCTTTGATCTTTCCCATGCACAAAGATTTGATTTCCTAACAGATTGAGGAAATAAATCTATGAAAATAAAATAATTATTTTCGAAAAACAAGGAGAGAGAGAATAAGAAAAATCCACTTGATTTGATCTTCTGATCTGTATCCCAACTCGATCTGAAAATCTGGTGAAGATTCTCTATCAGATCCCTTCCCGATTGAGAAGCAGAATTTCCTCCTCGTTCTCAGATCTTGGTCGATCACCACAGCTCCCAAAACCTGGTTTGCTGTGTGCAACTTATGGTCTTGTGGTGTGTTGAGATCTGAGGAACTGAGGCCTATTTATAAGAAATTACTGGACTCCCATTGGGCTTGAGTTTCATGGGCCAGACCAGGGACCAAAATGCAAATAGCAAATAAGGCCTATCAATTAATTAGTTCCCATATTCAACCCAGAATACAATTAATTAATTAATATTGATTCATTCCACCAGAGAATCAATATTGTCCTACCTATTTGCTACCACGTTTTGAGGTACGGGTTGCATGGGC
>JAPKLW010004393.1:0-27885 GCA_026898455.1 Plectranthus barbatus
AGGTTTTAAAAACCAAATGACCACAACTTCTGTCATTCAAGCCAATCTATCATCCTAAAATTAAACTTGAAAATTTTGGGGGTTGACTCCCAATCACTCAAGCATCAATCATGAAATTTCAAGACAGCAAGAATACTCACACACACACACATCATCGAACCCAAGACAAGATACTTAGACATAATATTAATACTTCAAAAGACTAAACATCCATTCACCATGAAAACACCAACTAAATCAACTAAACTAAAATACTAAAGGTTCAACATTCACCCATCATCTCCACACAAACATAAATTTAAAACAGAATTTTGTTCAAAAGATAAAGTTTAGAGTTGACCACGGCCTTCAGGCAGACTTCTTCTTCTTCTTGACAGCAGATGTTCCCTTCTCAACCTTCATGTTGTCCAGCTTCTTCACCAATTCCTCGGTTTGAAATTGCATCTCCTTCATCATTGTGCTGAGATTCTCAAACTCCTTCAGCAGTTGATCATTTTGCCCAGAGATGTCATCCAACCTTCCCTGTAATACCTGCACAGAAACTTGGTCAGCAGACAAGGGCTCCACCCCTTCCTTCTTTTGTGAATTCTCGTGCCTTTGGCGCAGATATTTAATGTTGAAGAAGGTCCTTGAGGTTTTCCGTGGTTCTTCATCATGGAATGGGACTCCAGCCTTCTTGCAGATTTCAGAGATCAGAGATGGGCAGAAAAGTGGTCCTCGCTCATTCGAAGCAGAATAGCCAACCGCATAAACCAGAAATGGTGCATAATTGATCGGTTCACCCTTCAGAATGGCAGCAATCATCAGGATGCGGTCCTGACCAACATTGGTATTGTGTGTGGTTGGACTGATTCTATTCTTCAAGAACTGCAGCCACAGGTTCGCTTCTGAGTGTAGGAACTTTGAAAGCAAATACTTGTTGTCCTTTGCTTCATCGTTCCACCTGGCTCCAGGTAATCCTACCACTTTGAGGGCTTCATCTAGTTGCTTCTTTGTAGGTGCGAAATAGACCTCCGTAAATTCGTCAGGTTCTGGTGCGTGAGTTCCGAACACCTCATAGATTGCTTCTGCATTCAACTTAACCTTCTTTCCTCGAGCAGTGGCGACTATCTCAGGTTTATCAGCAGACGGTTGCTCACAATTTGCATAGAATTCCTTGACGAGTGCAGTGACAGGAAAAGGTGGTGGCAACACGAAATTTTCCCACCCCTGATGCTCAACTTGCTTCAACACGTCCTCAGGTAACACCTTCAAGCTTTTGAACCCTCTTTCAATCAACAACTGCCTCTCCATCACCAACTTCATTCTTTCCTTGTGCGACTTGGATGAGAACTTCGGGAGATTATCAATTTCCTCTGGAGTCAAAGCTGTTTCCTCATCCACTCTCTTCTTTCCCTTTTTAACTTGCTCTTTCTGGTTCATTTTCTCTTTCTGCTGAGCCTTTCCAGAAGTCTCTCCTTCCTTCACTGTAATGGTTTTAATCCTCTTTCATGTCTTTGGATTCCTCAGAATTGGCTCCGGTTCAATTGCTTGAATTTCCTCTTCCCTTTTTCTTTTATCAGCTTTCTTCGGTGGTTCCTCCTCTTCTTCCTCTGATTCGTCCTCTTTTCCATCTGATTCCTCTTCTTCAGCTTCTGACGTTTCCAACTCTTCTTCTGATTCTTGTTCACCTGACATTTGCTCTTCTGATGCAGCAGCATCACTTTCTTCTGAGTTCTGTTCATCCTCAGATTCTGCCTTAGCTTCCTCACTCTCTTGACTCGCTTCTTCCTCTTGTTCTGTATCTTCACTTTCTTCATTTTCAGAAATTTCCTCCTCAGATTGCTTCTTATCTTCGACCTTCTTTTGTCTCGACTCTCTTGCTGGGGTAACTGCTTTCTTGGGTTGGGCTTTTGATGATGGCTTCTCTTGCTCTTTCTGGGCTGCACTTGATTCCTTCTTCTTCATGCTTGGGGTTGATGGGGTAGTTTTCTTACTTCCTGCAGACTTTTCCCTGGCTACTTTAATCAGTCGTAACTGTTCAGCAGCATGAACCAACTTCTTCAAACCTTCTTTCTCCCTCTTGGCTTTTTCAGATTGTGTTTCCTTCATTACAACAGATGTGTCCTCATCATGCACCTCCACAGGGTTATCTGCACTTGTCTTAGGAAGTTTTGCATTCCTTCTCGCCATAGTTGCAACTGCAGTTCGGCTGGACCTTCGCACTGGCTTTTCCTGTACTTTCCCTTTCTTCGCAGGACTAGGAGTTGGACTTTCTGCTACTGAACCAGGCTTTCTTTTTGCGGGTTGTTTAGTTTTCATCACGGGTATTTTTGTACTCAACCCAAATCAGAAAGTAAGCACTAGATATCTTTTCAAACACAATGCACAGATGTTGGTCTCGGATATCAGGGTATACTTTGGCAGCGGAAAATACGTAAGTTCGTTTCTTGCACTCTGCTGGTTACACAGCTGACTGGGACCTTGTCAGCTGGTAAGTCAACTGGCAACTGAGTATTCAGCTGACTGGCAACTGGCTGGTCAGCTGATGACTCAGGACTTAGAAAATTTTAGAGTCGAGTTTGCACAGTTATAAACTGGTTTCAGTTATACTCCAGCACTTGGGTGCTGGGTTTTAAATCAGTAAGTAAATGCTGAAAGCAGTAAATAACAAGGATATTTTATAGTGGTTCGATCAACTGATCTACGTCCACTCTCCAGTCGAAGCACTGGAAATTCACTAGAGTAATCCGGATACAAGATTATCCTACGATCTATCTCCAGCTGGTGAATGCCCCGTCCACCAGTCCACTGGATCAACCGCTCCCGGGTCTTGACCTTCTTCAACTCTTGTCAGCTGGATGGAGTGCGAGCACGTCACTTTAACCTCCACCGGTACCACTGACGACGTGGGTGTTTAGTTCTCCCAAGAACGTATCTGAGTGCGGCAAAAGCCCGTAATAACTCAGGTGCTGGCTGGCACGAGAGCTGCTGTGAACTTTCTCAGAAGAGAAAGATCACCAATGAGATCTGAACTTACAAGCTGGAAGCTTGAAGTCTCGTGTTCGAAGGAATCGACACACGGAATCTGTAACTCACAAGCTGGAAGCTCGGAGTCTCGTGTTCGACGAATAATCGACACACGGAATAGCTTTAAGAAAAGCCTCGAAAGTATCTGCTAGATCTTGCTGGATAATTTCGGAGATAGCGAGAGGAAGGAGAGGAACTTCTGAATGTT
Organism: Plectranthus barbatus; assembly: GCA_026898455.1. Lineage (NCBI taxonomy): Eukaryota > Viridiplantae > Streptophyta > Magnoliopsida > Lamiales > Lamiaceae > Plectranthus > Plectranthus barbatus. The sequence continues at coordinate 3,218 of JAPKLW010004393.1, forward strand.
GACGGTCCCGACGTATTTATAGACGCAGGAGCTCGATTCAAATCTCCTAGCCGTTTGGACACGTCCGGAAAAGGTCTCAGACCTAGGGTGTCCTTCTGCGGCGGCAGGTAGGCTTTTCCGGAAAGCGCCATGCCTTTGACCGCTTTTTCTGACACAGATCTCTTTGTGTCAAAACGGCTCTTCGTCAGTACGAGGAATCACAACTGGTGTCTTGTAACTGATAGACTTTAAGGTATCCTCCTTAATGTCATACTTTGTCAGTTGATTCCTCAGACGAATCTTCTTTTTGTCTCTAAGACTCTGGGAGAGCGAATCTTCAATTCAGCTGGTAACATCCGACTGGTAGATCATGCTGGTGATCTTGTGCTGGCAGTCTCTGCTGGTGACTTTCGCTGGCACAATCTAAGTCTACCAATATGTCTGGATGTTAACTCTTTCTTGGAATCTCCCATGACTGGTGGCTTCACCGCTGGTGAATAGTGTCAGCCAGAACACATATTCTGCTGGTAAGGTTTGCCAGCTTCCTGCTGATGAAAGCCTTCCCAACTGGTGAACAGTAGCCAGTCGTTAGCTCTACTCATGCTGATGAACAGTGTCAGCATGAGTCTTTGTCAGCCGCTTGCTGGTGAGACTTCTCTCAACTGGTAAGCACATCTCATGCTGGTGAACAGTAGCCAGCATGAGTCTTGATCAGCTGCGACTTACAACTCAAAAGACCTAAACAGGACTTTACATTTGAGACTAGAGCTATTCTAGAGACTAAACTGACGCTGGTAGGACTTAGGTTTTGATCCACCAAAACTATAATCTATACAATTAGCTACTGGGGAAGGGAAACTTAGCCAAATTTCCCAACAACAGATAAATTTCCCAAAGTATAACAAAAACAAAACAACCTATCTCACAAAAATTCATCCAAGCAAGGAAAATACCCTCCCCCAAACTTTATGCTCCAGTAAGTAATTCAGAAAGTTTGGTTCACAGTCTCAAGAAAAATGAGAGGTTTAGGTAATTTTCCTTTACTCGAATCCAAATTTTTAAACAGCCCTAGAGAAGAACTATCCTACCCCTTTCTGTCTCGCATGCATAAAACATATCACATTTTAGCCCTAAAAATTGACTACCCACCACAATGTAGTATCCTCAATCTTCAAACATGGAATTCACAAGAAGTTTCACACCATAATTTACAGAAAAACCACAATCCCAAACAATTTTCAGAAAGTTCAAACTTGAAAATTACCTTTGGCTGCATGTTTCTCCATGTTCTCTTACTAATCGCAGTTTGAAAAACCAGCAAATGAAATAAAAGAGATGGAGTACTTACAATGACTCTTTATCCTCGCAGACCTTCGGATTTTCTTGTTCAATTTGTCGCTTTCTTCTTCCAATTACCCAAAGTGGTGAAGTTTCTTTTTCAGAATTCTCAATTGCAGAAAATATAAATACAAAACTAGGAAACCCTTCGACTTCTTGTGAAACGACACATTATAAAATTCAAAATTTAACCACCACAAATAAACCTGCCAAAAAGTAACTCCGCTTCCGATGACATCAGCAACAACAGTTCCTCAGCGGTTATTTGCCTTCCATGTGTCCTTTTTCTGTAAATTTTTTTTATAGTTAATTTTTTTACTCGGTGCAAAATATATATTCACATAAATTTTTCAGATTTTCCCTAATCTATCATATTAAAACTTAAAATATATTAAAAGATATATGAAATTAACTTTGAATTTACTCTAACGCATGAAATTTAACAACCTAAAACATAGAAATCATGCTATTTACATGCTGTAACAAACAACGATAAATACCATTAAACTAATCACAAAACATAATATAAAATGCATTAAATGAAAAATGTTACTCGCTGAACCAATTTTTATGCAATTTTGATGACGTTCCTTCCACTGGTTCAGGGGTTCCGATGCTTAAGGCTCTTCAATGGAAATGGAAGCCTTTTCCCTGTCTATGTTTCCTCCATGATAATGCTTCACCCTAGCTCCATTTACTTTGAATGTTTCTCTAGTGTCTTCATTCTTCAGATCTACTGCTCCATGTGAATAAACTTGACCACTACGAATGGTCCTGACCATCGAGATTTCAGCTTTCCTGAAAATAACTTCAGCCTGGAGTTGAACAACAAAACTCTCTGTCCTTCTTCAAATTTCCTCTCAGAAATCTTGCTGTCATGCCATTTCTTAACCTCTTCTCTTTGTACAACTTGGCATTTTCATATGACTTCAGCCTCAATTCATCAAGCTCATTCAGTTGCAACATTCTCTTTGCACCACTGCATTTTGGATCTAAATTCAACTTCCTTGTTGCCCAATACGCTTTATGCTCTAACTCCAAAGGTAAGTGACAAGCTTTCCCAAAAACCAACCTATAAGGTGACATTCCCAAAGGAGTTTTATAAGCAGTCCTGTATGCCCAAAGTGAATCATCTAGGTGCTTAGACCAATCCTTCCTGGTCACATTCACCACCTTCTCAAGGACACTCTTTACTTCCCGGTTGGAAAGCTCTGCTAGCCCATTAGTTTGTGGATGATACGCTGTGGAAACTCTGTGGGTAACATTATACTTAGCCAACATCGCAGACAAACTTTTGTAGATGAAGTGAGTACCTTCATCACTGATTAAAGCTCTTGGTGTGCCAAATCTGGTAAAAATGTTCTTGTGGAGGAACTTCATTACTGTAGCTGAATCATTGCGGGCACAAGCACATGCTTCCACCCATCTCGATACATAATCTACTGCCAATAAGATATACTCATTCCCAAAAGACATTGGAAATGGACCCATAAAATCCATTCCCCACACATCAAACAATTCTACCTCAATTATGTTGTTCAATGGCATTGCATTTCTAGCAGGCATGTTTCCAACCCTCTGACATCTATCACAATACTTCACAAATGAGAATGAATCTTTAAAAATAGTGGGCCAAAAGAAACCTGATTGAAGAACTTTTGCAGCCGTTCTCTGTCCACCGTAATGCCCCCCATATGCTGCAGCATGGCAGTCTGCCAAAATTGCTTGCATATTTTTCTCTGGTACACATCTCCTAAAGACTTGATCTGATCCTTGTTTGTACAACATTGGATCATCCCAATAATAGTACTTCGCATCATGGAGAAATCTCTTCAACTTCTGCCCCTTGACTCCATAAGATTTCCTCCCAGTAGCCAAATAATTTGCTATATCAGCATACCATGGGGCTTCCTCTTCGCATCTCATCAGCTGCTCATCTGGAAATTTATCATTTACTTGCTCAATCTTTTCTTCTCCATTTAAATTTTCCAGTCTGGAAAGGTGGTCTGCTACTTGATTTTCAGTTCCCTTCTTGTCTCTGATTTCAATATCGAACTCTTGTAATAGCAAAATCCACCTGATCAACCTCGGCTTGGCATCTTTCTTGGCCATTAGATATTTGATTGCTGAGTGGTCTGTATAAACAATCACTTTAGACCCAACCAGATATGATCTGAATTTGTCAAAAGCAAATACCACAGCTAACAACTCTTTCTCTGTGGTTGTATAATTCCTTTGAGCTCCATCAAGTGTACGACTTGCATAATAAATCACTCTAAAAATTTTCTCTTTTCTCTGCCCCTATGCTACTCCCAAAGCGTAGTTGCTGGCATCACACATTAGTTCAAATGGAGCATTCCAGTCTGGTGGTTGCATAACTGGTGCAGAAATCAGAGTAGACTTCAGCTTCAAGAATGCTTCCATACATTGTGGAGAGAACTCAAATTTCCTATCTTTCTCTAACAACTCAGACAAGGGCTTTGCAATTTTTGAAAACTCCCTAATAAATCTTCGGTAAAATCCTGCATGCCCCAGAAAACTTCTAACTGCTCTAACTGAACTTGGTACTGCCATCTTTTCAATCACCTCAATTTTGGCTGGATCAACTTCCATTCCAGCTCTTGATATCTTATGTCCCAGGTGTTGGTCCCGGATTTATCAGGGTATACTTTGGCAGCGGAAAATACGTAAGTTCGTTTCTTGCACTCTGCTGGTTACACAGCTGACTGGGACCTTGTCAGCTGGTAAGTCAACTGGCAACTGAGTATTCAGCTGACTGGCAACTGGCTGGTCAGCTGATGACTCAGGACTTAGAAAATTTTAGAGTCGAGTTTGCACAGTTATAAACTGGTTTCAGTTATACTCCAGCACTTGGGTGCTGGGTTTTAAATCAGTAAGTAAATGCTGAAAGCAGTAAATAACAAGGATATTTTATAGTGGTTCGATCAACTGATCTACGTCCACTCTCCAGTCGAAGCACTGGAAATTCACTAAAAAGAGTAATCCGGTACAAGATTTCCTACGATCTATTTCCAGCTGGTAGATGCCTCGTCTACCAGTCCACTGGATCAACCGCTCCCGGTCCTTGTCCTTCTTCAACTCTCGTCAGATGGATGGAGTGCGAGCACGTCACTTCAACCTCCTCCTCCGACTGATTGGGTGTTGAGTTCTCCCAAGAACTTGACTCTTGCTGGCGGCAAAACTGCCCGTAATAACTCTGGAGCTGGCTGGCTCAAGAGCTGCTATGTTCTTCCTCGGAATGAGAAAGAACACCAAATGAGATCAATAACTCACAAGCTAGAAGCTTGGAGTCTCGTGTTCAAATGATTGACACACGGAGTAGCTTTAAGAAAAGCCTCGAAAGATTGCTTATTCGCTGATATGAATGCGTTTGAGCTTTCGGTAGGTCAAGAGTATTGAATGCTGTTGGATCTCACGTATTTATAGACGTGAGATTCAGATTCAAATACTAGCTGTTGCACACATCCGGAATGGTCTTCTGACTCCAGATGTACTTCAGACGGCTGCAGGTAGCATTTTCAGGAAAGCGCCATGCCTGCGACCGCTTTATCTGACACAGATCTCTTTGTGTCAGAACGGCACTATTCGTCAGTAGGGAATCAAGAACTGGAGTCTTGAGCTGATTAGACTTTAAGTTAGCCGTCCTTAAAGTCCTTCTTTGTCAGCACATTCCTCAGACGAATCTTCTCTTTGTCTCTATGTCTTCGGGAGAGCGAATCTTCAATTCTGATGATAACCTTTGACTGGCAGATCATGCTGGTGATCTTGTGCTGGCAGTCTCTGCTGGTGACTTGCCTTAGCACAATCAAGGTCTACCAATTCGTCTGATGTTATCTCTTGAATTCTCCCGTGACTGGTGGCTTCACCGCTGGTGAATAGTATCAACCAGAACACATATTCTGCTGGTAGATCTGTCAGCCTCCTGCTGATGAAATCTTCCCACTGGTGAACAGTAGCCAGTCGATAGCTCAACTCTATGCTGATGAACAGTATCAGCATGAGTCTTGGTCAGTCGCTTGCTGGTGAGGCATCCCTCAACTGGTAAGCACATCTCATGCTGGTGAACAGTAGCCAGCATGAGTCTTGATCAGCTGCGACTTACAACTCAAAATACCTATACAGGACTTTACATTTGAGACTAGAGCTATTCTAGAGACAAACTGACGCTGGTTGGACTTAGGATTTGATCCACCAAAACACCAAGGCTAATATCTAACAATTTCCCCCTTTAGGCTCTAGCAATAATGCCTTGTAATTCGTGCGCCCCTGTGGAAGGAAAACAGCCAGATTTCCCAACACCAGGACTACTCCTTGTTGCACCATAAAACAACACTTCTCCCAGTTCAGCACCAATTGTGATTTCTCACATAATTGCAAAACCTTTTCCAAATTCACCAGACATGCTTCAAAATCTTCCCCAAATACTGAGAAGTCATCCATAAAAATTTCCAATCCATTATCTATCATCTCAGAAAAAATAGCAATCATACAACGCTGAAATATCGCTGGAGCATTGCATAACCCGAAAGGCATCCTTTTAAAGGCAAATGTTCCATAGGGACAAGTAAATGTGGTTAATCCTTGATGTTCTGGAGCTATTGCTATTTGATGATACCCTGAATATCCATCCAAAAAGCAGTAAAACTCTTGTCCGGCTAGCTTATCTAGCATCTGATCTACAAATGGCAAAGGAAAGTGATCCTTCTTTGTTGCATCATTCAACTTCCTATAGTCAATGCAAATTCTCCATCCAGTTACTGTTCTTGTAGTGATCATTTCATTGTTCTCATTCTGAACCACTGTGACTCCACCCTTTTTGGGAACACATTGCACAGGGCTTACCCAAGAACTATCAGAAATGGGAAATATAATCCCTGCATCCAGCCATTTGATCACTTCTTTCTTCACTACCTCCTTCATATTGGGATTCAACCTCCTTTGTGGCTGAACAGAATTTTTGCTTCCTTCCTCTATAGAATCTTATGCCTACAGATTGCGGGACTTATCCCCTTGATGTCAGATATAGTCCATCCTATTGCTCGCTTGTGCTTTTTCAACAATTCCAACAGACTTTGCTCATTTTCTTCCTTCAAATTTGCTGCTATGATCACAGGTAATGTATCTGATTCACCCAAGTAAGCATATTTCAAGTGAGCAGGTAGAGGTTTTACGGTTAATTCTGGGGGTTCCTCCATAGAAGACTTGGTTCCTTTTATTTCTCTAGACAACAGATCCAATGGTTCAAATGATTGTCGTACTCCCCCAAACTTTTGCCCTTGCTCTATCCATGCTGCAGCTTCATTGGATAATTCTTTAACATCATCTTCCTTTCCAGAATGATTTTCTTCAAAATATTCTTTGATTGCTGACTCCAGTATGTCCACAGAGAAACATTCCTCAGGGTCATCATGGACCTTCATAGCATTAAATAAGTTAAAAGTAGCTTGTTCATCTTGTACTCTCATGATCAAGTCTCCTTTCTCTACATCAATCAGCGTCCTTCCTGTAGCAAGGAATGATCTTCCCAAAATGATTGGTACTTCCCTGTCTGCTTCATAATCCAGAATAATAAAATCCGCAGGAAAGATGAATTTATCCACTCTCACAAGTACATCTTCAATCTTCCCTTCAGGATGTACAGTGGATGTATCTGCCAACTGAAGAGAAATGGTAGTAGGCCTAGCTCCTCCAATTCCCAAATTTTGAAAAATGGACAGTGGCATCAGATTTACACTTGCCCCTAAGTCACATAAAGCTCTGCCCACATCTCGACCTCCAATAGAACAGGGGATAGTGAAACTCCCTGGGTCTTTTAACTTGGCTGGGATCTGCCTCCTCAAAGGTCCACCCACTTCCTCAAACAATGACACTATTTCAAATTCCTTCAATCTCTTTTTCTTTGACAGAATATCCTTCAAGAACTTCACATAAGTTGGCATCTGTTCAAGAGCTTCCACCAATGGAACGTTGATGTGAATTTGTTTTAGCATCTCCAGAAACTTTTTGAACTGTTCCTCTTCTTTTTGCTTCTTGAATCTGGTTGGGTATGGTGGTGGTGGTACAAAGTCATATTCTTCCAGCCCGGACTTCCTCTTAGCTCTTGAAATGTTGCTTTCTGGTACTTCTGCAGGTTTCTCTACAAGTTTATCTTTTTCTTTCAAATCAGGTAACTCAACTTCCTTTTCCAGCAACTCATCTTTTTGTGGATTCTCTTTAGTTATTGTGGTTCCTGATGATGATCCTTCTCCTGCTTCTAAGTTATCAGCCTTCCTCTCTTCAAATTGTCTTCCACTTCGGAGCGTGACAACCTTGCATTGTTCCTTACCGTTCATAGGATTCTCGGTGTTACTTGGCAAAGCTCCCTGTGGCCTGCTTCTCAATTCATTGGCTAACTGCCCCATTTGTGTTTCCAGACTTCTTAAAGAAGATGCTTGGCTCTGAATAAGAGCATCTTGGTTTTTCAGTCGCACTTCATTCTGAGTCATGAATTCCTTCATCATTTCCTCCATGGTTTTCTCTTGTTTCGGAGGTGGAGCTTCTAGACTCTGCTGATGATTATAACCTCCTTTGTTATAATGCTGCTCCCTTGCTGCAGCATTTTGATTTCCTTGTCCAGACCAAGAAAAGTTTGGATGATTTCTCCAACCACTGTTGTAAGTATTTGAATATGGATTGTTATTCCGATGATGATAATTTCTGTTTCCCACATAACAAACCGATGTTGGATTTGATGGACATTCCTCAAACTGATGGGCTTCCCCACAATAAATACAGTACAAAGGTCCTGAGGTTCCTGCACTCATTGGAGTCACTTTGCTTGGACTGGTGTTCTTCTCAATGCTCTTCATAGTTGCTCCCAAAGCCTCCATTTGCGCAGTTAAAGCTTTCATTGGATCAACTTCCAGCATTCCTGCTACCTTGGGAGTAGAGATAGCTGCTGCTCTTGAATTTGCCCAGAAATAGTTATTAGCAACCACTTTATCCAGAATTTCACAAGCTTCATTGTATGTCTTGTCTAACAATGCTCCTCCAGATGTAGCATCTATCATCATTCTTGAATTACCATTCAACCCATTGTAAAAGATCTCCATCTGAATGCAATATGGTATTCCATGATTCGGGCATCTCCTCAGCAATTCCTTGAATCTTTCCCATGCCTCGCTAACTGACTCATCATCTTGCCTGAATGCCATGATCGGATTCTTGCATCTTGCGTTCCTGGTCGGAGGGAAATACTTCAACAGAAAAGTTTCAGTCAGCTTGTTCCAGGTAGGAACAGATCCTGGTGGTAAATTGGTAAGCCAGATTTTTGCACTATCCCTTAATGAAAAAGGAAATAAACGCATTCTCAGGGCTTCGGGGGTAACTCCCTGCAGCTTGAAATTATCCAGATCTCCAGAAAAGATTTCAAATGCAAATGTGGATCTTCTGAAGCTGTTCCCCCAAACTGCCCCAAACTCTGCAGTATTTGAAACATCACATGTTTCAACTCAAAGTGCTGTGCCTGAACTTCTGGCCTCGCAACCCCTGGATCAAACTCCAAAAACCTTGGTGCTGTGTAAGTTCTGATTATCCTATCCCTTTCATCAACTGGTTCCAAATTACCTTCCGGCTCAGGAATTCTTTCAGCCATCTTTTTAGCTCTTTGCTTCCTTCTGTTCTTTCTGAAAGTCCTCTCTATTTCTGGATCAAATAAGAAAACTTCACTGATTGATTCCTCGCTCATACACTGCTAGAGTCCCCTACAATTACAGAAAATAATTAGTTTCCTATAACTTCAGTTAACCAACTGTGCATGCAAAAAGCAAACAATAAAATAGCATTCAGATTCAATATCAATCACTCCCCGACAACGGCGCCAAAAACATGTTGTTGTGCTAATAGCTATGGAATTAATACGCAAGTGCACGTATATCAAACAAGTAATACAGATCTAAGTCCGGATATCGTACCCAAGGGAGTGAAAGTGAACCGTGCACATTCTATTGCTTGTAAATTAAGTGGTATTGTGATTTCTCCTAAACTAAACTAACAAGAAAGCATATAAAATGAGACCAGACAGTGCCAAAGCTATTAATGTTATCTCGTCCCACAATACAATCATAAACAAGCGAAAATAGTGTAAAAATTAATATTAAGAAAGCACTCGGGTTGTTAACTTCAGTTTATCCTCTCTCCTATATGCTGCAGCATCGTTCAGACATCACCTCTGGTTCTCGTAACCACTCTATTTTATGCCTAGTCTATCATCATAGCACTAGATCTGTGTTTTTATTGCTAGCCTCCATATGTCTATGGTAAGTTTTGCCTTCAAACAATTTATTAACGAACAGGGGTTCATGCGAGCCTTAGATTCTATGTATGTCTACACTAGAAATCTAGGTTGATTTCGTTTCCCTCGTCCTAGATCTCCTCTCGATTTCACTAGGTGAAGTTCCTACCTGCCACCATCGTGTTTAGGTAGTCATACAAATCAGAATTGAAATCAATAACCAGATTTGACACGAGAACAGCCTCAACATATATTCAAAAAGATAAACATGGTCAACAACCCGAGCTTAAAACGTTTAGCTCATACTTACAAAATATAGAAAACAAATAGCATTCAAGTTCATGCTCATAAACATCATTCACTGAATAATACTAAACAAAGGTGCAAAATAAAGATAAATGGTTTGGGGTTTCTTCAGCCGCAGCACTGATTCTCTCGAGCACTCCTTCTTCCTTCCCAATGTTGATTCTCTCACTATTTTTCGCTCTCTCCTCTAAAGTTTTTCTTTTCCCGGAAGAAATATCTCCATTCTCTCTTTCTCAGCCTCATCCAGACCTTACACGTGGCTCCTCCTTCTGCTTTCCAACTTGAAAAACCTCCTGGGCGACACGTGTCCTACTCTTGGGACAAATTCTGAAAAGTGCCGAGATCCTGTCTGCTGTGATCCCAAAGGTTCATCCTTCAAATGTTACTCATGCCACTCCTATGCTGCTACATTATATTGACCTTTTTCTGCTCTTGTTATGCTTCAGCATAGTGAGCCTGTGATTCAACTCAACAATTTCTTCCGCAAAATCTCATTTATTAACACAACACAACAGATTGGACTCGAGTTTAAAATACTAATCAAATAACTTATATTTACTCACTTATACTATAAACAAACCTACATTAGGACATTATTAACCAAAACTAGATGCAATATAATAACTCTTTAAGAGAGTTATCAGTTGCAAGGAAGCCAGCAAACACTTCGAGTAGGAAGAACATCTACTTGAGGCCAGAGTATATGTCAAAATGATTTCAAAAAACAGTGACGGCTCAACACACTACCTCACATTCCTATGATAATTATAGAAATTATGCCAACAGGAACGGAAGGGAGGTGAAATATGATGACAAAAGAAACATCAAGATCACGAAAGTCTAGATTCCTAAGGGAATGATCCAGAGAACTAATCCTGCAGGACCCGTAGTTGACCGGGTACCGAAAATATAACTTGTTTGTTTTGCAAGAACATGGTTCAGAAAGAAGAATATCAAGAAAACTCAAAGACTGGATCCTAGATAGCGGATGCTCAAGTTACATGACAGGAGACGAAGAGATCTTCACAGAACTTTGCAAGTTACGAGGAGCCTCAACCTCATTTTGTGATGATTCCAAGGCCAGAGTAATCGGAAGAGGGAGCATTGAGCAAAATGGAATGCGGATAATCAATGTTGCCCTCATCGATAGTCTCAAACACAATCTACTGAGCATCAGTCAGCTAAGTGAAAATAGATATATTGTCTCTTTCTTTGATACAGGTTGCGAAGTTGCAGATAGAACCACAGGAGAAGTAAAGCTCAGAGGAATCAGAAAAGGAGGACTCTCCATTGCTGATTGGGAAAGTGGTCAACAAGCATTGTGCTTCATAGCGTTCAACAAGGAAGAAACAAACTGGCTATGGCACAAAAGGGTAACACATCTGAATTTTAAGACCATTAATTTTATTGCTAGAAATAACATCGTTGCAGGATTACCTCAAGAAACCTTCAAGAAGGAAAGAGTATGCGGAGCTTGTCAACATGTAAAGCAAGCCAAAGCATCCTTCAATTCAAATCCAGAAAAGGCCACTTCAAACAAAATCGTTGAGCTGCTGCACATGGATTTATTCGGCCCGGTGACACCACCCACTTGACGACTATCATTCCAGAGCTAATAATCAAAGTTCAAAACGACAAGGAGCTCAGGGTCAAAAGGATAAGATCTGACAAAGGTACAAAATTTTGCAATGGAGCATTGATGGATTTCTGCGCAAATGCTAGGATAGGACATGAAAGGTTCACTGCAAGAACACCTTAGCAGAACGGCTTGGCAGAAAGAAGGAACAAAACTCTAAAGGAAGCTGTGCGCACAATGCTTGCCGATACGGATCTAAGTTAGAAATACTGGTGAGAAGCGGTAATGAATGCCTGTTATACGGAAAATTGAAGTGAATTGAATCTTCACTTCAACAAGACTCCCTATGAAGTATATCATGGTTGTAAGCTTTCTTTAGCTCATCTTCGTATTTTTGGCTCGCCATGTTATATCCATAATAATGGAAAATCGAAGTTAAGTACTTTCTCTCCCAAAGCCGATGAAGGAATGTTCCTAGGATATGGACATCCATCTCATAAGGGATATAAAGTACTTAATAAGACAACTAAACTTGTGGAAATAACATGCAATGTTATTTTTTATGAAGCTACTTTAGTGCGCAAGACCATTAAAAGCTAAAGGGATAAGTTTCATGAAACCAATGATGTCAACAGGACTTCAGGCTCGAATACTTCTAAAGCTGAACTGAATGATCCGACTAGGTTGATGAATGAATCATCATCTCTACTGGAGACCTTGACTGATCAATCGACAGTCAAGAGGGCCTGTGATGCAATCAGTAATGCTGAGGCCACCATACAATCTCTCGAAGAGCTTACAGATCAATAGGGAACCAGAGGAGATAAGATTGCTCAACTATATGAAGATTCCCAGAATAGCGAGAGGTTTATTGAAGACAACCAAGAGCAGACTGCTGCAGATAGGAGTACTGCATCAGTTATACAAAAACCTATAGACGAAGTTCCAGAAAATAATCCTTCAGTAGAAGACGACTCAACAAGGGTAGCAGACAACTTGGAGACTCTACATCTTTTTGATGTACCAGTATCTGAAGAACCCATTGGACCTTCCAGCAGTCAAGTTATTCTTGTAGAAGAACTTCAAAGACCCAAATGACTGCTAAGAGATCACCCTGCTCAAGCAATTCTAGGAGATATTGCTGATCCAATCCGTACCAGACATAGTGCACTACTTGCCTGCTTCGTATCACAATAAGAGCCTACCAAAGTAGCAGAGGCACTCAAGTCAGCATGCTGGATCAATGTGATGCAAGAGGAACTATTAGAGTTCACAAGGAATCATGTATATGATCTAGTCGATCGTCCAACACATCAATCAGTAATAGGAACTAAGTGGGTATTCAAGAATAAGCGAGACAAAAATGGACTTGTCGTTCGCAATAAGGCCAGACTAGTTGCTAAAGGATATGCACAGTGTGAAGGAATAGATTTCGATGAAACATTTGCTCCAGTAGCTTGCTTGGAAGCAATCAGATTATTCCTAGCATATGCTTCTCATCATGGATTTACAGTATTTCAAATGGAAATCAAGAGTGCATTCCTTAACGGTGAATTGAAATAAGAAGTCTACGTGGAACAACCTCCAGGTTTCGAGCAAGGAAACAAGGTTTATAGACTAAGGAAAGCCCTCTACGGATTAAAGCAAGCCCCAAGAGCGTGGTATGAGACGCTATCACAATTATTGCTGAAGAACGGTTTCTGAAAAGGGAAGATCAACAAAACATTATTCTTGATCAAGGATGCTGAGGATATCTTGATTGTCCAAATCTATGTGGACGATATCATTTTTGGATCAAGAAATTTAGGTCTCTGCGAGAAGTTTGCTCAGCTTATGCAAACTAACTTTCAAATGAGTATGATGGGAAAAATGTCATACTTTTTAGGTCTTCAAGTACATCAATCAGAAGATGGGATTTTTATTCATCAGAAGAAGTATACAAAGTATCTCATCAGCAAATTCTGCCCAGAAAAGACGAAGATTTTGTGGATTCCCATGAGCACAACCTGTCAAATATCAATGGATGAGGAAGGCAAATCCGTAGACCCCACTGCATTTAGAGGAATAATAGGGTTACTATTATACTTGACAGCAAGCAGACCAGACATTTCATATGCTGTAGGAGTATGTGTTAGATATCAAGTAAATTTGAAGAAGTCACATATGGAGTATGCTCAAAGCATTGTTTGATATCTGAAAGGAACAAAATCCTTAGGAATTTGGTATCCTAGACCAGATGATCTCACACTCATAGGATACTCAGATTTGGATTTTGGAGGTTGCAGAATTGACCGAAAGAGTACGAGTGGAACATGCCAATTCTTAGGTCATAAGCTGATAAGCTGGTTCAGCAAAAAGCAACACACCGTAGCAACATCCACCACTGAAGCAGAATATGTAGTTGCTGCAAGCTGTTGCACACAAGTGCTGTGGATCAAGCAACAACTTCAAGATTATGAAGTCAGCACTCGTTGTGTTTCCATCTACTGCGACAACAATAGTGCGATGTGCATCACAAAAAATCCTGTTCATCGCTCTCGAACAAAGCACATCGATATTAGACATCACTTCATTAGAGATCATGTCGAAAAGAAGGATATCTTGGTGGTTTATATCAGAACAGAGGATCAGCTAGCAGTCATATTCACCAAGCCTCTAGCAGAAAACAGACTCAAAGAGCTATGTCTTAAGCTAAGATTATTGGAATTAGATGAAGTTGTGGAAGAATGAGTCCCAGCTCTCATTCTATTCTTAAGAATTATCATTGACATTCTTTAGAAGTTGCGGAATAAGAGTGTATCCCAGCTCACGCTCTTGAAAGACAAATCGTCAAAGATTGCTGAGTCCCAGCTCTCAGCAAGTTTATCATTATATATCGAAGAATACTGATATTAGCAGACTACAAGATTGCTGAGTCCCAACTCTCAGCAGTCCGGATGATCAGTAAATTGGAATATTGAATTCAACAGATTAAGTCAAGTGATTGCTGAGTCCCAGCTCTCAGCAAAAGAAAAGAAGACTGCTGAACCAATATAAATCTGAATCAGTCTTGGGAAATTGATCAGATATGGGAATAAATATCAGGATAACCAACCAACGTATCAATCAAGATCATCATCAAGATCGAAGCGATGATATATATTCGCTATCATTACCGAAGATTTCGTTCAAAGACTCGAGACGATTCATAGCCGCCACGTGGAAAGGCTATGGTGAAACCGTCAGTTCCCTAGACAGACGAAGTAATGAAAAGATTAAGTCTCTAAGAAAGGTTGCGTCTATTTAAGAGAAGATACCTTCCTCTAGAAATTTATATCTCCAAACCTTAAAACCCTAGATCTATTTTCTGTCTTCATTCCCATCTTTCTAGAAACCCTGCTCGAAGAAATCAGAAATGTCGACCTTTACCATTTCACCAAAATACCTCCAGAATGGGTTCGAGCAACGTGACTTGGAAATCTCCAAATTGAGAGGAAGGGTCATAATCTTCATAGAGATCACATATAAGAAGATTCTCTCAATTCTCGGTTCACCTTGGATGATGAGTTTTCTCATATTAGAACCGAACAGAGATAGGCGGTCCATTCTGTCAGGCCATGACAGTTTTCTCATTGGTGAAATAAAAACTTGTCAGGTGGGTCTGAGGATGGATAATCCTTAGTCACATGAATTGGGTAGCTCTTCCGTATTTTACTAAACCGATATATGCAGATGGGTATACTCAATCTCCTTTTTTCCTCACTTCTTCAAGGACTTCTCGATGAAACCAAGAAAAAGAAGGGGAGACGGAGGATAGGCTTGCGGGTAAAGGAGATGCAACTCTACTACTTCTTCTTGGCACCTGAAGCTACGACAACGTGTTGGTGATGCGCATGGTATCTCTCCCGAGTACATACGCATGGCACTGGACGCTGATAGGGGAAAACTACAAACAAAAAAACCAGTCTGAGCTGATGGTGAGATCTGTTAGACTCGGACTTCTCAAATTCCTGGAAAGTCTGTAGTATATCAAGGCTCAAAGCTGAAGATATGTCTTCGCCAGACATCTCACAGCCTTGAAGACAACACATTGTTGCGGAAGCAAGGCGGCTTGCAGCAATGAGCTCGGGAAAAGACCAAGAAGGAGTAGATCTAGCAAAGGCGTTATTGGAGCAGTCTGAAGACAAATTGATCATTGTAAACTTGTAGTATTATACTTTGCGAAGTGTAACTCTTGTAACTCAATGATATCAATAAATTGCTCGCTTTGAGAACAATAGTCTATTGTCTCAAACAAAATAATCGCCTAACTGACATTGCTAGATCATTACACTCCTTGTGTAAATAAACATATAAAAAAAACTATGATTTTTCTTGAAAATTTTGAAGAAATGAAAAGGAAAATCAAATGATAAGAATTTCTTAAAGGTCTTCCCAACCCCGTCGGAAGCAGAGTACTTGAATGGTGAAAGGATGGATAAATTCAAGCAATCTACTCTCTGCTAAACTGCTGAGTCCAAGCTCTCAGCAGATTCCCGACAAATGCTGAGGATGAGCTCTCAGTAAAAGGACTCTTGAACTTGAGAAGTTCATTAAATATAGAGAGTCCAGAAGAACTGTTGAATCCAAGCTTTCAGCAGATGTCCGGTGTATACTGAGTCCAAGCTCTCAGTTGATTAATGACGATTGCTATTTTGGAATAGCAGAAAGACCAGAAAACAGCTTACTGAGTCCAAGCTCTCAGTAACAAAGACTCTTCCTTCAACATGGATCAAATTTTAGAAGAGTCTATTTTGTCTATTGAGTCCAAGCTCTCAGTAAGATCCCGGAGAGCTATACATAAGCTCTCAGCAAAGTTTGGAAGATAGCTACTAAGATTATGATAATGCTGAGTCCAAGCTCTCAGCAAATTGTTAGCATCTACTGAACAAAGGACCACAAAGATAGAATGCTGAGTCCAAGCTCTCAGCAGATCAGGTCCAGAACTATGTCACTCACCTCAAAAGCTAAAGGAGAATGCTGAGTCCAAGCTCTCAGCAGATTAGGTGACATGTGACAGTACTCATCAGAGATACAATCGTATGTTAAGTCCAAGCTCTCAGCAAAGGCCTTTCACATTGCTGAATGATTAAACATGAACGAACTTTAGTGTTGACCAACAATAAGAAGAGTTGATTTAAATATATCTCGAAAGGCGGGATTATCTAATGATGAAGAAACTGCAGAGTTCACTTTCATTACGAAGTAACTCCTGCACAGGGCAGCGACAAATGTCAAGAAGACACGTCAAGCACAACCACGATTCTAACGGAAAAAGAACATAAGGCGAACCATCACCAACTGCCCAACCATATATTCATCCATATCAGAAGAGAAGATCCAACCGCTCACAGTAAAAGCCGGTTAACAAGGGATCATATAAAAGGAAATTTGGTTTGGTAACTCTAACCCTAATATCTTCATACCTTCTGATTCAAAAATTCTTCTGTGACTTTGAAACTCTCAGAAGAGCACATCAATGGTAGAATCTTCCAACCGCACCAGTACCCTTGCCGAATCCTCCGGAAACACCAACATGCTCAAGGAACCAGAACGGTCCCAACCAACCTTCACAGGCATCTACAAGTCAATGGATATCGACGAGTCAATTCCATACTACCTAAAAGCCATGGAAAACTGCCTGGTGAACTTACCAATGATTAGAGAAGGGCCACTCAAGTCAAGAAAGACAAGATATTGTAAGAGCCACTGTTCCAGAAGCACTGGTATGAAGACCTCATAGGTAAACTCGATCGAGAGAACCTACTGAGATACTTTTTTGCAGAGCCGAAGAAATTCCGACCGCACATAGTTGCAAAATTCTTCGCACGAACAGTTGTTGATAAAGAAGAAAAATCTTTCACCATAAGTGTTATGGGTATCAAAATCACTGTAAGCCCAGAAATTTTGGAGAAGACGTACGGACTCCGCAACGACGGTGTAGATATAGCCAACTACAAAATCAACGATGACGATGAAATGAAAAAGAGATGGATGAGATGGAAGTCAGATTCATACACCGATGCATGGAAAGTAGCAGCACCTCTAAAGTCTCTAGCAGAACCGATGAGGTGTTTAGCACAAGTTGTCATAAGGATGCTGGTGGGCGAAGTAGGCTTACTCTCTAATTTAAGTGCTAAGAAGTTTGCTGTTATGATTGCCATTGAAGATCAAGTGCGTGGAAATTAAGCAAAGTTCATCTACACCAAAAGGCTAGCACATGTCTACAAGAACAAGAGTGTGAAGAAGGACCACACATTCTCTCAAGATGTGGGCTTTGGATTGAAGATAAGCCACTTTTTGGAAGGAATTGTACCAGAAGGATAACGCTGCCGAGGTGAAGACTTGATCTACTCCGACTACATACTGCCAACCAGAAAGCAACAATCGCCGAAGAACATCAGGGAACCACTGATACCAAAAGGGAAAAGCAACATCAATCCTAAAGAGGAATGCTCAGATGAAGAGGAACCATACCAAGGGGAAATGGTCATGCCTACTGCTGCTCCACTAACTGCTGACGAACTAGAAGAAGAACGGCGCAAAATAGAACGGAATGTGTTGCTCACTGAACTTGACAGCCTGATTGATGAGTCATCACAAGCAACTGATCAACCCTCCGATAAAACCAACTTGAAGAGAAGACAAAGGCAGAGGAGCCCTCAACAAAAGAAAGGGAAATCAACGAGTGATTATAAAGCCAAGAGAAGGGGCAAACAAGGAAGATCTTCAGGTAACACCCTTAAAATCTTTGTACCTGAGATAAACACTTCTCTACCATCTTCAGATGCAGTCAAGGACATGGCTTCAGAATCCACAGAAGCTAGTGCAAAGCGAAGGCATGAATTTTTCGATGCGGATGAATCTCAGAAAACAAGGCGACAGTGAAAAGCGCTCCAAAAAACACAAGAAGAAAGAGAATATGCTAAGTTCCGGCTTGAGATGACACTTGAGGAAAGGGATTCAAGGTATGCCGAGGTCATGGCTAGTTATGCTGAGCAAAACAACATGATTCAAGCTGGAGAACAAGCACGTCGCATCACTCAAAGGGATATTGAGAAAATGCAAGCAGATAAAGGGAAAGGCAAGGTTACATTCGCAGAAGATGTGGAAGCGATTGCTGATCTTGAACGAAGGCAACCTAAAGATGCCTTAAAGGAATAAAGGAGGTTGCAAACTCACGAACACGGAGAAAGGAGTTTCAACACAACATCAGTTCAACCCGCCACCAATCTAGGGGGAAGCGTAAGTGCTGAAACAACTTCTGAAAGCAATGTGTTGCAGGCTGCTGAAAAGGGAGGAAGCAGTCCTGTTGTTGAAAAGGAAACTGAACAAGCACAATTGGTTGCGCAAGGAGAAAGCCAATTTGTAATAATCATGGCTGAAACCGATCTGGAAACAACAACAAGACAGATCCCAACCATCCACTCAGGAAACCAGGAAGCAAAACAAAGGAATGCAAATTCAGAGACAGTCATGCCAGAAAACGTCGAGCAGACTACCACAGTTGCTGAAGGAGGAACTGCTAAGGAACCTACTGCTGAAGCAAATACCTCACTAGATGTTGAGACAAGAGCACAATTACAATCAGAGCTCACAGTCAGTGTGCGAGCTCAGAATGAGCAATATCTACGACAATTAGGTATTGAACCTTCTACTGTTCCAGGATGGAATACGGAAGCAAATACCACAAAAGTGCTCGAAAGAACCATAGAAGACATCTGGCGAGGATGCATTCCTATTCCCAACTCTCCAGAGGTCTCAGGAATATCCTTCAGTGATCTTCCCAGCTCTGTTGACGAAGAAGATATAGGGACAGTCACCGATGGAAAATCCATATTCATATCAGAAACTCTGACAGTGCCCATGGAAGGACCACCTGACAGAAACTACAAGGCAAGAGGATAGCAAAGTGGTGCTCCTCTGTCACAGTAAGGGATGAAGAGAATGAGGATCTTATCTCCGGGGCACGAGACATCAGTATCTTCATAGAGACTCAAGCTGCTGCCGAAGTCAATGACTCATATCCTACTGAACTCCAAGGAGAAACGTCTGATCAAGAATGGTTGAGAACCCAGTTCAAGAGATGGCAATTCTTTGACTATGCCACTCACGAATTACATTATGAGGATCGCTCTATCATGATGGCAAGGATGGGTCTTAACTACTGGAGAAGTGAAGAATAGTGGGCTGACGATTGGATGGACCAGACATCCAAGACAGTATACAGAGAAGTGTGAATGTGCATGTTTGTGGCCATTTTACTCTCATATCATATATTTTTGTTGTTCTTTTGTTGTGTTTTTGTGTTTTTGTGTTTTAGATGGTGTAGGTTAAGTTTTGAGCATAAAACAGCACTTTCGGCTTAGTTTTGGAGGAAAATCGCCCGAGCTATGGATCAAAGGAAATCAGGCTCGACCGAGCAGAGTTATTCAGTTTTCAGAGAGCAGGCTCGGCCGAACGGCCTGGCTCGGTCAAGCCATATCGGACCGAGGGCTCGCTCGACCGGTCCTGCAGTGCTCGGCTGAGCCAGAATATGTCTTGGCGGTTATTTCAGTTTCTGAGCTATCCGGGCAATCCTACCCTGGCCCAGGCAATTCGAGGCTCTGTTTGCTCGTCTATAAAATGGGGAATTCCAAGTTTTTAGAGAACTTTAGCTCATTTTTCATTAAATCAACTTGGAAATTCTCTCCCATTCCATCTTCCATCCACTTCCCATCCACATTCAAGAGGATCAAGGACACATTTCACTACATTTGTTGAAGATCAAGGAAGATCTGACGGTAGATTGAATACAAGTCAACAATTGGGGAAGATCTACATTTGACCTTTAAATTTGTAGTGAATTTCCTTACGTTATCTCTTGTATACAATCAATTGAAAGGTATGGAGAACTAATTCCTTGTGAGTGTTGTTTGGATTGATAATGTGTGAAATTTAGATTGAATGTTGAATGTTTACCTTCCTATGAGAGCTTGAATCACACTAGATCTTATTCCCAATCACCTAGGTGTAGGTAATAGCCAACATTAGGTGGTTTTTGACGTGAACACTGTAGCCAACACGCGGGTGGAATCATCATGAATAGTGTGAATTCATATGATTCTAAATCCAATCCATGTACGAAAATAGGTCATAGGGCAATAATCTACGTTCTAGAAGGAGTGGACTTGGAATCGATAATTTGACTATTTGAGATTACTAGGATCATCTACGGTTAACTCACCGTGATAAGGGGTTAGCTACTTTAGAGTGGATTGCTCAATCTCATAGGAATTAAATTGAGTTTACATCACAATTCGATCTAAGTTGAACACATTAGATTTCCATACAACATTCACTCTTATCTAATTTGATTGAACTTGTTAATTCATCTACCAATTTTGGAAAGCTTGATTGGTTGTTTCAAAAAGTTTGTATTCAATATGATTGCTATTATGTTTACTTCATTTATGCTTAGTTTAGTTATTGTTTTTGCCCAGCTAATAGAAAAACTCAACGATATATGTTTTGCCTAACTAGAAACATTCCATATGAGTAGGGAGTATTCTATTGGGCGAAGTTGAAAAGAACCTTGGATTGATAAAATTTAACTTGACTAAGTGTTGTTTTTACACTGCCTCACCCTTCTCATAGTTCAAGAAGTCAACCACATGAAGGAAGTCATCAAGCAACTCATGGCTGAAAGAGAATCAGACAAGCTCGAGTCTGCAAGGAGAGAAAGAGAAAGGTGCCGCCAAGAGGACTCCGATGATGAGGATCCGAATGTCATGGCAAGGAGGTACAGAACGTAGCCCGACAATGAGGGATTTGTTATCGGCATCACTGCCAATAACTTTGAACTCAAAACTGGCTTGATTCATATGGTTTAGCAGAACCTATTTAGTGGCCGAGCAGTGGAGGATCCGTAAACTCATCTCCGAATGTTCGTGGAGGTGTGTGATACCATCAAGCAGGAGAGTTAGCCAGGATGTGATCCGTCTGCTCTTATTTCACTTCTCACTTTGGGATCAGGCTTGAACGTGGTTTACAACCCTGGATTGCAGCAGCATCCGCACTTGGGCAGATCTCCGAGCAGAGTTCCTCACCGCATTCTTCCCACCTTTAGTGATCATTCAGAAGAATATGAAGATCCTGCAGTTCCACCAAAAGATGGATGAATCCTTGTTCGAGGCATGGAGCAGGTTCAACTAGCTTTTAAGGAGTTGCCTAGGCCATGGAGTTGACACCGAGGAGCAGGCTCATATCTTCTACAAAGGGATGAATGAAAGAGCCCAAGAGTCCGTTGATAATGCAGTTGGAGGTTCTTTGATGAGCTTATCACCTGAAAAGACCCTCAAGCTATTCAAGAAGATGGCCTTGCACACTCAACAATGGGCTAATCCAAGGAGGCCACAAGTTTGAGCAGTAGAAAAGAAGGAAGATGAAACCCTCAAGAAAGAAGTGGAAAAGCTCAAGGGGGAGGTTGAAAAGTTAACTTCTAGTCCTTGTGTTTCCGTTGCACAGGTTGATCTTGTCGCCGACGTGAATTACATGAATCGAGGTGGATACCAAAATTAGTATCGACAAGGGGGATACCAGCACTACCACCAAAAAGCTCATCCCGGATTTTCTTATGCTCAGTCTGAAGGTGCCGAACACCATCCACCAGACTTCGATGTGCAGAATGAAGAAATTGTGGAGAAGAAGAAGAAGAAGAGACTTGATGAGGTGTTGCAGAAGTTCATCAAAGCTTCCGACTAACGTGTTGGCAAGATTGAGCAGGAGGTGGAAGGGGTCAACACCAAGGTGGACAGACTTGGCAAGCATGTGCAGATTATCGAGATGCAGGTCAGTTAGATTGCCACCTCACTTGGTGCGCAACATCAACAAGGAAAGCTGCCGAGCACCACCAAAATCAACCCTAAGAACCAAAAGGAGTGAAAGGCGATAAATCTGAGGTACAGAACCAGCTACACAGCTCTGAGCATGCCCCAAAATAAGTTTGGGGGAGAAGGGGTGGAAATTCCCACACGAATGCCCTCTGTTTTGACCGACACAGAGAGAAGGATGAATCAGCCATTTCGAGCGATGAAGAGGAGCCAATCGACAGGGGTTCTGCGGGCATGTCGACCGACATGCCCCCTGTCGATCAACATGGAGGGCAGATCAACACTGTTGTGTCTCGGGCGACACAGAAGCAGCCCCAACCCAACAATTCAAGTTCCAAACCTGCTCAGTCACCTCCGATGCCCTTTCCTCAGCAGTTCCCCAAGCGAAAGGAGGACTCCAAGTTCTCGAGGTTTGTGAATAACTTGAAAAAAGGTGAGTATTAACTTACCACTAATTGAGGCTTTGAGAGAAATTCCAGGTTACATGAAGTATCTCCGCAAGTTGATGAGTGAGAAGAAACATTTTGTGGAGAACTCAATGATATGTGTGTAAAATGACCTATTTTTCGATGTGTGAACTTGCATGTTTGTGGCCATTTTACACTCATATCATATGTTTTTGTTGTTCTTTTGTCTTGTTTTTGTGTTTTCGTGTTTGAAATGTTGTAGGATGTGTTTTGGGCATAAAACAACACTTTTGGATGAGTTTTGGATGGAAATCGCCCGAGCTAGGAGTTAAAGGGAAGCAGGATCGACCGAGCGGAGCAGAAAGGGTGCTGGGGCATGTCTGAGACTTCGCTCGGCCGAGCCAAACTTGGCTCGGTCGAGCCATGCCATTCAGAGAGATGGCTCGGGCGAGCCAAAGCGTGATTTTGGCAGTTTTGGCGGTTTTCAGTTCTGGGCTCGCCCGGGCGAGCCAACCTTGGCTCGGGCAATCCGAGGCCCTGTTTACTCATTATAAAAAGGGGAAAAACGGTTATTTTGATAACTTTGAATAATTTTAGATAACTTCTACCTAAATTCTCTCTACGATTCCATTTTCCATCTCTTCCAAAACCTCACCCAAGGTATCAAGGAGCTAATTCACCAATCCTTGGAAGAGAAGTGAAGAATCAAGGTGGTAGATCAAGGCATACAAATCCAATTGGGGAAGATTTCAATCTCTACTTTTCAAATTGTAATGGATGTAATTGAAATCAACTTTGTATTTGTACAATTGAAAGGTATGATGTTCTAATTCATTTTGGATGTTGATTTGAGTAAGGATGCATGATCATTTGGTTTGAGAATTGCTTGTTTACTTTCCTTTGAGAGTTTGAATTGCACTAGAACTTGTTCCTTACCTCCTAGGTGTAGGTAAGAGCCAGCTTAGGAGGTAGTTGATGTGAACGCTGCAGCCAATACGCGGGCGGAATCGTCATGAATAGTGTAGATTCATACGATTTTTGTTCCAATCCATGTGCGGTGCTAGGTCGTAGGGCAATAATTGACGAACTATTTGGAGTGGTCTAGGGCTTAATAACGTGATGGTTTGCAAGTCTTAGATCATCAACCGTTAGCTCGTTGTGACAAGGGGTTAACGAGTGTAGGGTCGATTGCTCAATCTCCTAGTGATTAAAATGTGTTTACATCAATGATTAACCTCATTTGATTGCATCTAAACTTATCTCAACATCCTATCTTCCTAATTTGAGAATTTGATTGTCTTGGTTTACCGATTTGGGAAAGGATTGATCAATTGATGTTTGTTGGTTTAAATTCCATGTTTGTCATATATTGTTAGCATAGGTTTAAATTGAATGTTTAGATTGATAGAAACTACTCAACGATTGTATCAAGCCTAGCTATAGGACTTTGCTATAGTAACTCGGTATTCTAGCGGGCGAAGCGGGGAAGGACCTGGATTTGACAAATATTATTCTTGTGTAGTTAGAGGTTTAATTTGATTGAACTTTTAGCCGCATCAAGTTTTGGTGCCGTTGCCGGGGACTACATTTAGTAGGTTGCTAGATATTGGGGGAAAAGTGAAGCTTGTAGGCTAGGTGTTTGTGTTTTTGCTAGTGTCAATAATTTGTTGTTTAAAATTTGTTTTTGTTGTGTTACTTTGAGTTTGTTGGATTGTTGTAGGTGTCAAATGGAGAATCATCGAGACACTCAATCGGAGAGGCTTAACAATCTCCAAAGGAAATTAGATGAGATGAGAGCAAAGATGTTGGAGAGACAACGACCGAGGAAGCCAATTGTTGTGTGCTATAGTGTGACTACAGAACTAATGTGCAAGTATACA
>JAPKLW010004394.1:0-27876 GCA_026898455.1 Plectranthus barbatus
CTAATGGAGTTATTGGACTCTATTTTATAGAAGGAAATTTTTCCTTCTCCAACCGATGTGGGATAGGGGTTTGCAACCCCCAACAATTAGTTCTTTTTTAAAAATGATAACTTCATTTCACACTCAATACTTAAATATTAATTCCATTCAATCCTTAATTTCGGTACAAAAAAGAAGGGGATAATTAGGGGTGGCAATTTTTTATCTGATCCGATAATCCGACACAAATTCGCACAATAATAGCGGATACGGATTGAGTCTTATTGGATATGGATCCTTATCGGATCGACACGATAAGGACACGAAAATTTCGGATCAGATTCGGATTGTATACGGATCGGATACGGATATCCATTAATAAATTAATAAAAACTATTTATTTTTAGATATAATAATTAATTAATTGATTTTGATATATTAATATAGATTTAAAGTTCTTTCAAAAATTCAAATCTCTTGGTTCTTCATTGTTCGTGTCCTATTTTATTAATTCACCACTAAAAAATGTATTTATTTATCTATAAATTATATTTTTTAATATTTTTTTCTTCTACTATCAAAATTTAATAACTTTCTTTTTTTCTCAACTTCAAGTTTTCAATTAAGTTGTATCAACAACGGATTAACTAAAAGGTGAGATCTTAAATTTTAATGTTGATGAAAGTATTGTAGATTCTCATTAATTGTCTCAACTATTTCAATTTCACCATGATAGATTAAATGTATTTATTATAATTTATTTTATTCGTTATAAATCTTAAAGTTTTAATTAATATTTTTCTCCCTCAAAATTGTAAGCGGAGTATTGACGATTAAGGTGAAAGATTGATCAGTATTTAGAAATGAGCATGTTTGACAACTAGAATTGGAATTTAAGATTTATCTATGTATTTTCGGATATTTGATTGAGGATTTTTGTTTCAAATGAAGTTGTGATTTTATTTATTTATCAAACACATTAGTTGAACAATCAAATATGAATATTTTGTATTATCTTATCAAATTTTTATTGGATTATAATTGTGTTTATTGAAACGGATTCTTATTTAGTTAATCCGATTTGAATTCTTATCGGATCTTTATCGGATCGGATACATAACGGATCATTCGGATTAGATACTTATTGGATCCTTAACGAATACGGATCGGATTCGTGCGGGTACGGATTTGAGCTTAACAGATCGGATACGGATACGGATTTTGATTTTTCTTAACTGATCGGATCGATAACGGATTGACACGATAAGAATCCGATCCGCACGAATTGCCACCCCTAGGGATAATTGACACGGGAGGGAAGTAATATGAATAAACTTCATGGTAAATTCAATGTCACGTGTGTGAGAAATTGAAAAACATTAGGAAAATCATCGTAATTTAGTATGGGCTTGAAATTTTTTTTTTTTTAAAAAAATGAAGATTTGTCAAAGACGTGATATTACAAACTTTTCTTGGGTCACACTTACACGTTATAATATTTTAGTTATTTCTTAGTTTATATTCATATTTGTTTTCAACTCTCGATTCTCACGTCTTCGTTTTAAAATATAATTATAAAAAAGTTTTCGTTATACACATCATTAGGGTGTATAACTAATACTTGATTTTTACAAATAATCTTTTATTTTCACTTTTAAGTTCTAAACTTGATCTCATAATTTAATTCGGTATGTTAAAAAACAAAAACAAAAATGCAACATAGAAGTGATGTTTCTTGTGTTTCATTGTACTAGACAAAATAGGATAGTTTCAAGTTTCAAGTTTCAATCAATGTGAAAAGTTGATTTGACCTTTAGAAGTGTCTAATAAGTTAAATGTAGAATTGTGTTTGAAAAAAACAATTCGCAAAAATAAATAAATAAATAAATTTATTGTGGGGTTCGGCAACAAGAAATTCCTTGTATATACTAGGCTTAATGAGTATTTGAGACAGGGCTGCTCAAAAGTAAAATTATGAGGCTTTAATCTAAAAATGGATAATATCGTACTAATGTCGGAGTTTCGATCTCCAATAAATTGATACGATGAACGTGGAACGAACACGTGACACCCTAGATTCAAGGTACTGCTTAATGAAACTTGATGCAATTAGGTGCCTTGTATCGAATGCTTCATGACAGTGGTGGTCAGACAACAGGTCTCGTTAGTTTACAAAATCATGTCCTACATCGCAGAGAGAAGAAAGGAATTCTTTGTATACACCAAACTCTATTAGTATGAGATCATTTGAGATGGAGATGTGTATAAACAAAACCATGAAGACTTTTAGCTCATAGTTAATTTTAGTTACACTAAGGGGGCGTTTGGTTGGTGGGTTTCGGAATGAGGGAATGGAATGATTCTGAAACCCACTGTTTGGTTAAAGGGTATGGGAATGAAAAAATGGGAATGATACCCAAATACTTGGGAATCACCAAAACCCTCCAAAATGGTGGGTTTCATTTTCATTCCCATATTTTATTACCAAAATTATTTATTTCATATTATTTATAATTATTTTCTTATTTATTTATTTTTATAATATTACTCTAAAATATTTTGATAATTATATTATTTTATAATATTATATGTTATTATAATTATATATTAATTTTTTAATATATTAAAATAATAATATTATTATATTAATAATTTATTTTTATCTTAATTTTATATTTTATAAAATAAATAAGGAGATAAATATATTATTTATTTATTTATTTTAATATGATTATATTTTTTTAATTTTTTATTATTAAATTATTTATTTATTTCTTATTTTTTAATTCATTTATTTATTATTGTTTTTTTATTTATTTACTTTTTCTTGTTTTTACAATGTTTTTGAAAATTATATTATTTATAATATTATATGTTATTATAATTATATATTATTTTTTAATATATTATAATAATAATAATAATAATAATAATAATAATATAAAATCTATCATTTATTTTGTATCTTAATTTTATATTTTATAAAATAAACAAGAAGATAAATAGATTATTTATTTATTTTAACATGATTTTATTTTGTTATTTTTTATTATTAAAATAATTATTATTTGTATAACATTTTAATTATTTTATAAACCTTTAAACTTAAAGAATCAATCATCAGAATTGAAAATGATTCCAAAACCCGTCTTGTAAACCAAACATCTGAATTGGGAATAGTTCCCAAAAATCAAACTCATACCCATTCCCTCTACTATCAAACCCATACCCATAGTGATTCCCGACAGTTAAATCAAACACCCCCTAATTGTATTCAAAAGTATTTTATATATCTAACCCAATATTATTATAATAAATTCAAATAATTATAGTTTTCCGGATCATGTTAGTTTGAAAATATCCCAACAAATCTGGTGGACAGCTCAATTCTGACATTCTTGAACTGTGTATTTTGCAAAAAAAAACTTTATATATAGGGTAGTGTAAAAAATACTGTTAGCATGAAAAATGAGAAATGTTACATTTTAATATTAAAATTTTGTATTTAAAAAAATCTTTATTTTAACATTAAAATCATGTATTAAGATTTGCTTTCATTTTATCTTTAATATTTTTCATTTTTATCTTTGATTTCCTTCATTATATTTTTAAATTGTCTTTTTATCTAAAAAAGTTATTCACTTTTATCTAAATTTTTTCATTTTATCTTAAATTTAGTTCATTATTCATCCCATATAATCACTTCAACATATGTATATTTTATCTAATACTCCCTCCGTCCCACATTAATAGTGTCATTTGCTTTTGGCACAATAACCAAGGCATGTGAGTGTAGAATGAGTTGAGTGGAATTAATATTTTATTGTTGAGTGTGAAAAAATTACTTTTTTTAGAAATGAGACTATTAAAGTGAGACGTACGAAAATGGGAAATGAAACTATTAAAATGGGACGGAGGGAGTAGTATATAACTATAAGCATGTTTTTTTTAATAAACTATAAGCATTTTTTTTTCAATTGTGAAATCTCTATCCCACGTAGAAGAATTTTGAATTTTATTATAGCAACTATTTCATTGGTCCACTCTTCTTATCTAAAATATATAAAAGTCAAGTTTAACAAACTACACACTTTACATAAATTTTTAAATCACATGTCACATTTTTTCCATCCATAATTTCTATAAATAGAAAAGAATCTGCCCTCATCATCCACAACCAACACTGCAATTATATATTCAAGAAATGGCGTCGCCTCCTCGTATCATTACATTCCTCTTCTTAATTTTCACAAACATTTTCATTTTCGGAGCTTCCTCCTCTCACGATCATGGCTACGACGATTTCCTCGAATGCTTAACCGATAAATTCGAACGAGCTAACTCAGCCACCGACATCATCTTCACCCCTCAAAACGCTACATACGCATCTCTGCTACTAGCTCAGAACCTCCGCCCGCAATCCACCTCGCCGGAGCGGCCCGATCTCATCGTCACGCCGTTTCACGCCGCCGAGATCCAGTCGGCAATCTACTGCTCCAAGAAACTCGGCCTTCAGATCAGAGTCCGGAGCGGCGGCCACGACTACGAGGGCCTTTCCTACATCTCCGGCGGCAACCCTTTCGTCATCGTCGACCTCAGAAACTTCCGATCAGTCACCGTCGCCGACGACGAAAAAACCGCGTGGGTGGGAGTCGGCGCCACTCTCGGCCAGCTTTACTACACCCTTTCCCGGCGAAGCAAGACGCTGGCTTTCTCCGCCGGCGTTTGCCCGACCGTGGGCGTCGGCGGCCACTTCAGCGGCGGAGGGTACGGCATGATGTCGCGGAAACACTCCATCGCTGCCGATCACATCGTCGACGCAAAACTGATAAATGCCGACGGCGAAATCCTCGATAGAAAAACCATGGGAGAGGAGCTCTTCTGGGCCATCCGCGGCGGTGGCGGCACCAGCTTCGGGATTGTTCTAGAATTCAAGGTGACGCTGGTGACGGTGCCGGAAACAGTCACCGTCTTCAACGTCACACGAACTCTCGAAGAAAACGCGACGGAGCTCGTCGATAAATGGCAGCACATCGCCGACAAGGTCGACGAAAACCTACTCCTCCGCCTTTTCTTGGCCCCCACCAACTCTCCCACCACCGGAAACCGCACAATCGCAGCATCATTCACGAGCTTATACCTCGGCCATGCTGACGACCTTCTCTCAATAATGAAAGACCATTTCCCGGAGCTAGGGTTAATAAAAAACGAATGCATTGAAATGAGTTGGATCGAATCAACACAATTCTTCGCCAACGTGGATCATCTCCCCCTAGAAACCCTACGTGATCGAACTCCCCTCGGCGGGTTCGGATCATCCTACTTCAAAGGGAAGTCCGACTACGTCACCACCCCGATTCCGGTAACCGGTCTGAGACAGATATGGAGCTTCCTTCTCCAACAAGAAGGCTCCCAGCTGCAGTTCAGTCCATACGGAGGGGTAATGAGCAGCTATTCGGAATCCGAAACGCCGTTCCCTCATCGTAGAGGGAACATATTCATGATCCATTACAGTGTGGGTTGGAGCAGCCTGAATCAATCAGAAGCAAGAATTGGTTGGATCAGAGGGCTGTACAGTTTCATGGAGCGTTACGTATCGAAATCGCCGAGGGCAGCGTATTTCAACTATAGGGATCTTGATATTGGGAGGAACAATGAAGGGAATACGAGTTATGATGAAGCAAGTGTGTGGGGGGTGAGATATTTCAAGAATAATTTCAGAAGATTAGTTCGTGTGAAGACTAAGGTTGATCCCTCCAATTTTTTCAGAAACGAGCAAAGTGTCCCACCTCTAGTATCATAGTAATATAACGTATGTATAGGTCAAGATTATTTGTGGGAAATAAAGCAATGTATTTGCTACTTGTGGCACTCCTTTTTAAAAAAAATAAAATTGTAATGGTTAAATAGTGAATATATATTGTTGTTTCAAGAATATTCGTTAATTGAAAGAGTACTAAGAGAGTTTCAATATATGGACTGTTCTCATTTTCTGGCCGGAAAAAGAACTCCCGTGGCGATTGCTCTTCCTTTTATTTATATTAACCAGAAAACTCTTGATTCATGGGATCAATCAAGGAGACATCTTATATTTTAAGTAAATTGCGCCCCTTCATGCTGTTAATTCTTCAATTCCTTGATCTTTGCGATTTGATGGTTCCTTGTATGATAACCTCGTGCCTGATTGGTTAACCTCCACCTGATCGTCTCTAGTTTCGGATCGCTTGAGGTGTTCGACCAGTTCATCCTCTTTTTCGTATTACTCTTTCGGACCATGCGGGTCGAGTATATCGAAATGTTGTATTTCGTGGTATAACATATATTATTACAAATTTTATTGCAACTTCGATTATGGGTTGTTATATACTCGATCCCTCCGTCCCACATAAACCGTCCATATTTTATTTTGAGTTGGTCTTTTGAGAGACGGTCTCACCATTTTTTTATTGTGAGACGGATCTTAATACATTATTTCAATAAATTACATACATCATTTCATTTTTAAAAATTACATTATTTGCAACAAAGAAATAAATCATTTGCAATAAAGAAACACATTATATCATTAAATTCGTCACACAATAAAAATTGTGAGACATCATTTGCAATAAATAAACACATCATTTCATTAAATTCGTCTAACAATAAAAATGATGAGACCGTCTCATCTGAGAATTTGCCTTTATTTTTCGTCTGTCCCGTGATATTAGTCCACTTTCCTAAAATAACAATTTTTTCACACTCATCAATAAAATATTTATTGCATTATCATCCACTATCACTCAGATACTTAGGTTATTGTGCCCAATCAAATATGGATTATTTGACCGGAACGGAGGGAATAATTTGGATTAGGGTTTTGTAATATTTATAGTTCGATTAGAGAATTAGAGTGATTCAATATAGATCGATGCAATTATAGGACTACTCAAAATTTAAAGTACGTTTTTTTTCCCACCGTTTAAACAACGACTAGACGGCTTGATTTGGTGGACTATGCTGGCGAATCAATAAATTAGGCGGCCATGCATAGTTTTTAATTAAAAATAAATTTTAATATATAAAAGATAATATGAAATGAATTTTAAAAAATATTTATAATTAATTATAAAATATAAAATTAAAAGAATAAGCACTCAAATTCTAATTTTCCGCGCAAAAATTAAATTTTTATTAATCCTGTACCTAAGACTATGTTTACCACAACCACCCCAACCACCCAACCACTTGAATATTTAATTTATTTCTCTCTCATTCACATCACCTAATCCAATTACAATAGTTTTTCAAATTTTATCCATGACCACCCAACCGCACCTTTATATATAATTTTTTTTTATTTAATTTGATTTATTTTATTTTCAAAATAAGAATACATCTTGTATTTAAATTATAAAATAGGTGAAGAAATGATAGCATTTATCATGAAAATTGTTAACTAAAATAAAGTAAGAATAAAATATAACTAAATATTATTGAAATTCAATTGATACATATTACAAATAAAATTTAATTTTTTTGTATATATATATATATATATAAATCTCTATTTGTAAATAAGAAAAATATATGAATTTTGTTATATTTATTATTTATCTTCATATTGTTATATAAAAGATATATCAAATTTTATAGTTGTATCTATAAATTATGTATTTTATATCAATTAATTTGATATAAAAATATTACAATAAAATTAATTTAATATATATATATATATATCCATTTAAAAATAGAAAATATATATATCAAAATTAGTCTCTATTTGTAGAAAATAAAAAGTTATGATTTTTTTGGTATATTTATTATTTATTTTTTTATTTGATAGAATTTGTTCCCGAGTTTACGTCAAACACTGCAATGTTAGTCTATAATGTTGGTGTTAGAGAAAAACGCAGCGGATAAATTCCTGGGGAATATTGCTATTCCCCAGGGAGCCTTTCGGCCTCAAAACAATTCCACTATATAAAATAGAATTTTACACAAAGAAACAAAATAAAATAGCTTCATTTCATTGAATAATTCTCACTCTACATAGACACTAGACTAGCAATTATGGACAAACCGTTCTTATCAAATTAAACACAAGGTGAGATGCAACTTCTCCACTGTTGGAAGACTCTTCGGAGATGGATTATGTCGAGAGGAAACTGATTGTGAGTGTTTGATAAGGATGGACGAGGCACGGTTACAATGTTGAAGATAGGATGCTTGATGATTTGATGTAATTGCTCAACCTTCCTTCAAGCTCGTCGTGCCCTTTTTATTCTTGCTTGGAATGCACAGCTACGTACCCACTTCTCCACTCCTTGGACGTGCTGCATGAAGCTTTCCCACTTTCCACTTGACCTAGGCAAACCGTCGATCAGCCATAAACTCACATGTTGAGTGATTTTAAGTAGTGGAGGCATTCCATATCATTTAGGAACAAATAAAACAATAATATGATATAAAATAAGATTAGTAATGAAGATATACACGTTCCCTAATTAAAAAGAACAGAAAAGACGTGGTTACAACCAATCTCTAAAACTTAGGAGTTTGTTGTAACCGCTTGCAGGAAGGGTAAGATAAACATCTTAGTGTCAAATTAATGTTTAAGTCTAACATAGTGATGTTTAAACATCTCAATGTTGTACTTACAAAAACTTTGACACTCTCAATCCCCCCTTAATCTTAGCCTTCCTGCTAGCATTCCACATCACATGGTTCAACCAAGACAAAAAAAAAAAAAAAAGAAGAAAAATGTGGATCATCCACAACAAAAACTTAAATCATAAGGAAAACAGATCAACCATCACAAAAATGAAAAGAATGGATCAACCATAATAAAAAGGAAACTAGATTATGCAAAAGCAAAGGTATCAGGGAGTAAAAAAATGTTTCCCCTGAACCTAAAATATTCCAAAAACATAGAAATACTAAAGCAAAAATTTAAATTGTTCAGCAGAAAGAAACTTCAATCAGCATCCACCAGCAAGAAATTGAGCAGCCGAGCCTCATAAATGTTGAGCAGACATGATTCCACATTGGACTGCCACAACTTCTCCACAACCTCCATGTGCAGTCATTTCTTCTTCTCCCCCTGAATGGTAGCAGGAAGGAGAGCCAATTGAATGGCTTTGAGGTCTGCAAGGACATGTTCCAAGTGGTTGATCAGAAGTGGAAGTTTTTTCATGGCAGTGGACTTAGTCATTGTTGGAGTGGAGGAGGCAGCATCTTTGGTCTCTGGCAGGTCACCTTCAGGGAGTTCACCTTCATCTGCATCCTTCTCATTATCAGACTCCTTGTACGGGAGATCTTTGATCCTCTTATCTGTACGGGTGAATGTCTACTCGAAGTCTAGAAAAGCAGGTTCAAACACCACTTCTTCACCCTGTTCTGGAACACCTTGATGTTTGTGGAGTGTATAGATGAAGCATGGATAGGGCAGGTCACTTTTGTCTGACTTTGTGACTACACTGCAGATGTAAGTAAAGATCAAATGACCCAAATTGAATGGTAAACCTTTACCAACTCGATAGATGAACTCAACCTGGTCCTTGGTGATGCTTGTGGCATTCTTTGAAGGAGTCCAATTTGACACTGCAATCTTGTAAAAGGCTGCATACTTCCATGTGAGAGAGGAGGAGGGAATCTTGGATGACCATTTTGTGATCTTACCCCCTGTGATTTCTTCAATCATCCTCTTATCATCAGCAATAGTGTTTGGCTTAATGTCAGTGGAAGACAACCCAAACAATTCATTAAAAATAGCAACATTGAATTGAACAATGTGTCTCCTATCATAGGGCTTGCCAAATTTCAACTCAACATAATTAAAAACTTCTTCCTTGATCATATTAACATAAAATTCATAGATCATTTCTGGCTCATACCCCTTAATGTCAGACACAGTTTTCAGAAGACCTCTTCTCCTAAGCAACACATCCAACCCATATCTCTCAAACAACTCAGTGTTCATGTTCTTCTCAATCTTAAAACCTCTAGTCTTAAGAGATTCCAAATCAATCTTAGCACCGTAATGATAAAGTCTATCATTACAAGCCTTTTCGATCTCATAATCACTATCATACGCATGACTTACAGGGGTACCTTTCATGCTTTGAAGACTGAAAGGTTCAGAGGTGGACTTTGCTTGCCTGTGCTTTTTCAGCTCCCGAAGAACCTCAGCAGCCTAGTTTCTGATGCTTCTCTCTTCTTGGTGCGGCGTGGCCTTCCAGAAGCTGATGTTTGAGAAGGTTTGGAGGTGGTGGCCTATTTGGGCTTCCCTTTGGTATCATTTTCTTTCTTCACTCTGGCCTGGGAGGACTCTTCTTCGGACTCCGTTTCAAGATCAGCAGGGTCTATCTTGTAGTTCTCATCAGAAGCAGATTCATCAAAGTCTGACATTGGGATGTCGGACTTGATGTCGGACTCAGAGGCAAGGGAGTCCTCACTAGGAACATGTGGATTATTCTTCAGTTCAACCATTTTCCCTTTCTTCTTTCTCTTGCAGGTCTTCTTCACTCGCCTTCTTCTGATGGTTTCCTTCAGGACTCTCTCGGATCTGCGCTCAGGATAACGGGGTGCATCGGACTCCTTGAGAGTTTCCACAGCCGCCTTCAAATCCCCTGGGTCTTCGGGGTTAATAGGATTTTGTTCTTCTCCAGGAACAATGGAAGAGACTGAATCAGGATTAATAAGAAAGGTTGAGAGGTCTTTGGACGGTTCTTCAGTAGGGTTTGTAGGAGTGGTTAAATTATTCAGTTGATAGTAAGTTTGGGTCAGGTTTATTTTCAGTAGGGTTAATTTTCTGGGATTGAAGAAATTGGTTCAGATGGAGTTGGTTCGGATGGAGGATTTGGTAGAGGTGATGGCTCAGTAGGGAGTTATGGTGAGGAGGAGGTTTCATGAGGGTTTTTCGGTGGAGAGGAAGTTTCAGTATGATTTAGTGGTGAGGTTAACGGTTCGGCAAGAGGGATGGAGGAAGATGAGCCAGTGTTTGTCCGATCGGCCATGATTTTGCTTAAAGATTCTTGGAGCTTGAGGAGGTTCTCTGGATTCTTGAGAGCTTGAAGGAGAATATCGTCGATGGGGATTTTTCTGCCATTATTGAGGAGAGAGCAAGAGTACTGTAGAATGACAAGAGAAGGAATGATGGGAGAAGCTCAAGCGTTTCTCCTCGGTTAGTGGTTCAAGAGAAAAAGTTGTGATGGGACAACTTGGGGAGGAAAAATAAATACTAAACGAAAATAACTAAATGGATGAAAAAATAGGAATTATTAAACAAACTAACAAACCCTAATTCAACAAATTTTTGAAAACCCTTAAATATCTTAACAACCTAAATTCCAAAAAACAGGAGAAGATATATGAATTATCCTAACAAGATATTTTGAATTTTAGACCAACTCAGCAGATATTTTTGCAATTATAACACAAAATTTAAATCTTTACAATTCTAACAAAATTATATTTTGCCCTAAAAATTATCAATTAAAATTAAAATTAAAATTTTTAACTGATTGTTTGTTTAATTACTTTAATCTTGAATAATTTTTAAATTACAACTTTTTTTTTATATTTGGTAATAGACAATCTTTTCAATTTTGAAAAATAACACAATAAATGATTAATTAATTAAATAAATCTGTTTGAAATAGATCCATTGAGTGAAACTATTATGACAAAAATTAATTATTTATCTAAATTTAGCTATCACATTAGTAAAGTGTGAGACTTTAACTAGGTCCTAAACCTACATTTTCAATCAAGTAGAAGAATAACTAAATCCTCCATAATGATTTTTATTTATTAATCTTGATGTTTTTACTATAATCATTTAATTTTTATTGGGTTATTTATTAAGATAAAATAATTTAAATATTACAAACTAAGGTCCCAATAATAAACTGATAAAATTAATTAAATTAAGATAAATGAAAACAATTACAAAACTCAAATGTTTATACGAATGACTTTTAATTGATAGTGTTATTGGGATTGAGATTTACAATTCCAATATTAAGAAGATAACATATCAAAAAAAGAAGTCGTGCATTTTCTTACTAACTTGAATCTTGAATTTTGTGAGAAAAAAAAGATTTATTACTAATTTATGAAACAAAACCAACCAAATATAATAATAAAAAGAAATAATCATAAAAAAAAATCACAAAATCTAATTTTTAGTATATAATTTTTGGGACAAAACATATTTTGTTACAATTGCAAAGATATAAAGTTTTGTTTTATAATTAATTTTTTTTAAAAAGTTTTATGGAGTATTATGATTGCTAAGATTTGAGAAGTGTGTCATAATTGCAAAAGTTAGGAAATTAAAGTTGTATAAAATTTAGCAATTAACCCTGTGTATAGGTCAAGATTATTGTGGGAATAAAGCATGCATATTTGCTACTTGTGGCACTCCTTTTTTTAAAAAAAAAATTATTGTAATGGTTAAAACGTAAATATATATTATTGTAAATCTTATATAATTTGGATTAGGGTTTTGTAATATTTAGAGTTTAATTAGATTAGAGTATTACAATTTCACTAACATGGATTCAATATGGATTTTCAGATTGATATGCAATTACAGAATTCAATAAAAAATTATGTAATCGATGCAAAAGTATGATGTTTTTTTTTTCCATCGCCTAAACAACAGCTAGATGGGTCGATTTGGTGGACTATGTCCAATCAATAAATTAGGCGGCCATCCATAGTTTTTAATTTAAAAAGATAAATTTTAATATATAAAAAACAATATTAAAATGAATTTTAAAAATATTTATGAATTAAAACTATAAAAATTAAAAGAATAAACTTAAACTCAAATCCTAATTACCCACGCAAAAATTAAATTTTTATTCCGATACCTAATTCTTTCCTCTCACACTGCCAAATGCCGCAATCTCCTCTACACTCATTGTCGTTGTAAGGGAAGGTCTCATGTTAGGCATGTTTAAACAGTTTAAGCGTATTTTATCTATTAATCCAACCCAAACCCATCTAATATACCCTAATTGAGAATTAATAAACCCTATTTGGGATGGAAGAACCCATTTGGGTATGGATAAAATCCGTCTAAACCGTTAAGGCGTACCTAACACAAGTTTTTGCCTCGTTGTAATGTTCAAAATTTGGTTTATTATTGTTGGTGATTCGGGGACTTTAGTGTAAATTCCCGATGTGAAATATTTAATTTTGTTGAAATAAAATATTACCAACTTAATATACGCGACGAGTAGATGATCGTGGTATATTTATTTTCTCAAAATCGAATTCCGGTGAGTGAAAAATGAGTCCACGAAGTAACACGGTTAGTGTGATTATTACATAAGTAAGTTATGCAATAAATGAAGTGTCCTACATTGATTAATTAAATTAATTAACCCATGTATATAAACCTTAGTGGTTAAGGTGTGTAATAACAAGGTGTGCAGTGTATGTGGCACCCGATGGTGTCCTCGCATGTTGCTGCCTTTCACCTTGCCCCGCCCTGCCTCGGCCTTCGGCCTCAGCGCGGCCGCTGGCTGAGTGCCCGCGTCCTGGGACCCATGCCCCGACACCGGCGCGGTCTCGTTCTCGGTTCTCAACAATGGGCAATGGGTCTTTGGACTTTTAAGTCATTGGTTTGGCTTGGTCTGCTTGTGCCTTATCTTTTTGGGCACTTGAAGTCAGCCTGCGGGCTCGACATGTGGATTGTCGACTTGGCTAGACCAGTCGATGTGGTGCACACGAAGCATGTGACGTGGCTGATGAGCCAGCCACGTGTTGCAATTGTGTGTTGAACGGTTACAGCACGTTCTTCACGTGGGTCAGGCTCCCTCCAGGTGGTACATGTCTATAAATAGGCATGCATGACCTGTCTCATGTCCCCTGTCGTCGCCTAGACATTAGACAAGCTCACTTAGCCTGATACTGCATCTTTATTCCCATATTGCTGCATCTTTTTCCTTGTTTTTAAGCAACTCAGTTTCACCTCCGTTCAATTTGCCAAAGCCTTTGCGATTTGCGGTGCTGCCTCATAAA
Source organism: Plectranthus barbatus (assembly GCA_026898455.1). Lineage (NCBI taxonomy): Eukaryota > Viridiplantae > Streptophyta > Magnoliopsida > Lamiales > Lamiaceae > Plectranthus > Plectranthus barbatus. The sequence continues at coordinate 13,999 of JAPKLW010004394.1, forward strand.
GGACGAAACCGTTTTATCTTTGGGGACGATCGCCGGTTAACGAGTACTACATTGGCGAATTCGTCTTGCGGGAAGAGGGTTTCCTTATCTCGGCTGTGCTTTATTTCATTTCATTTTGTTTTATTTAATTTAATTTAATTTTATTTATTCTCGTACTAGCAATACTTACAGTTCTACTTGTAAAAACTTGCATTACTGGACATTATTTGTAACAGTGTTTTCAGTCTTGTAACACAGATCACATATCCAACAATTATATGTTTTTATTATGTATATATATAAATGTTCGAATTCTTTTAGTATGTTTCTATAAATATTGAGTCTGTTTTACATTGTTAAGATGTACAAATATATGATAAAATAATAAAAACAGATTCCATCTAAACCCCGTGCGCCTAGGTGCTATGCCCAACTTATGCTTAACGATTCTTACAACATTCATCATCGTTTATTTTTAATTTCTAAGATTATATTTTTCAATTTTTAAAACATGTAAAGTAGTGAACAATGTATAAGCACAAGCTATATTTCATAAAAAGTAACACAAAGGAGCCAAATACAACATGTAGAAATTATAATTTCTTTGTTCACCAAGACTCCAATGGCGGAATGCTCTGTTCATTTTTGAAAAAATTGTGTGGATCAACAGTGGTTTTCACTTCAACAAGTCGATCGAAATTATTCTTGAAATATTTCTTGCCCCAGATGCTTGCTTGTGCAATGCTTGTATTTTCTTCAACATTGTTCACTCCGAGATCGAGATCTCTGTAGTTGAGGTACGCTTCCCTTGGAGACTCAGAAACATATGGAGTCATATAACTGTAATACCTTCTGCTCCAACTTATATACCTGTCCGAATTCTGAGCCTCGTCCTCTTGCCAAGCCACTATACTAGCAAGTTTGTACAAGTTACCAGCCCTATGAGGAAACGGAGTGGCGGATTCAGAAATTTCGGCCATTCTTCCACCGTATGGGACCATGTACACATAAGCTCTAATGGACTCTGCCTCTTGTAATAGTCTCATGATGCCTTCAACCCCGTTTTCAGGAATTGGTTTCTTCACATAATCTGATTTTATTTTGTAGCTTCCTCGATATAATGTGGGAGCTGATGCAAAATATAAGGTAGATTGGATCCAACTCATTTCCAAGCAGTTTTCTCTCACTACCCCTAACTCAGGGAAGCTTTCCTCCATCAACGGGAGTAATCTATCGACTCCGCCAAGGAAAAGTGATACAAAATAAATGCGAACCCTTGTCACGTTCCTTCCTTCTTCACTAGAGTTCATTTTGTATAAGAAGACTTCGATGAACAGATCTTTGTCGAGTTGAGGCGCTACATGTTGCCAGCGGTGAACGAGTTGAGTTGCGTTCGAATCAAAAGGCTTATCTAGTGAGAAAAGGGTGACTTTTTCTGGAACGTCCACCAGTCGTACCTTCCAAGCAACGATTACACCGAAGCTAGCACCTCCACCGCCTCTTATAGCCCAGAACAGATCTTCTCCCATTGATTTTCTATCAAGAATCTCGCCGTTAACGTTGATGATTCTTGCGTCGATGACTTGATCTGCAGCTAGGCCATATTTTCTAAGCATTGGGCCGTACCCTCCACCACTGAAATGCCCACCCACACCCACAGTTGGGCTAACACCCGCAGGAAACCCTAGAACCGGACTTTTCTCTGCAATTTTGTTGTACAATTGACCTAACGTTGCTCCTGCTCCAATCCACGCCGTTTTCGCCTCAACGTCGACGGTGATTTCACTGAGATTGAACAAATCAATGATCACAAATGGGACTCGGGAGACATATGACAATCCCTCATAGTCATGTCCACCACTACGAGTTCTGATTTCGAGATCACTTTCTTTGGCACAGTATATGACTGGAGGGATCTGGGATTCGTGTTCCGGGGTTATGATCACTAGCGGTTTAGGCGTTGATTCGGACGCAAATCTCATGTTTCGGAGGGAATGTTGAAGGATGGAAGTGTAAGATGAGTTGGTTGGTGTATAAACATCGTTGGAAATGGAGGAGTAATTCTTGAATTCTTGAGAGAGACATCCAAGAAAATCTGCATAGGCATATGAGCATGAGAAGATGAGAAGAAGAAAGCATGGGAGAGTTGAAATGGAGAAATTCTTCATATTTTGCTGATTTTTTAGAAGATGAGTTGAGTTTGTGTTTGAGAGGCGGAGGAGCAGACATGCATTCATGCATATGCATTGTCTTCAATTTATAGATTGAATGAAATTTACATACATTTCTAGATTCTCCTTCAGTCACAATCCTTTAATTTATATGGCAAAATGGTATCTTATTTTACATTTTCTTTCTCTCTCCCTCTTATCCCTGTCTCTCTCTATATATATTTTCAGGGGTGTAATCGTTTGGTCGAAAATAATCAAACTGAATTAATTTGGCTGATTTGATCAATAAAAAATTTGATTTTCAAACTGATAATTTGGAAGTTTTGAAACCAATCAAAATTGATTTGACTATGGTTTGATGGCTCAAACCGATCATTTTGGTCACACCGTATATATGTATAATTATTAAATCTATTACTATTATAATTTATAATTCACTTGATAAATTTCTACCTTTCATGCAATTATAGGACTGCCTAGGTGCTAGACACCAGCCCATAAATAATAATCAATGCAAAAGTACATTTTTTTTTCAAAACCTAAATGGTGGCTAGACAGGTCGATTTGGTGGACTAATTACCATTGTACAAACATGGATCCAATATAGATTGATGCAATTAGAGGACTGTCTAGGTGCTAGACAGCAACCCATCATATAATAATCAATGCAAGAGTATTTTTTTTTATAAAAAAAAACGGCGGCTAGACAGGTCGATTTGGTGGACTATGCGGGTGAATCAATAAATTAGCGGCCATGTATAGTTTTTAATTAAAAAAGATAAATTTTAATATATAAAAAAAATGCTAAAATGAATTTAAAAAATATTTATAAATTATAAAATTAAAAGAATAAACTTAAACTCAAATCCAAATTATCCACGCAAAAATTTAATTTTTATTCCTTTACCTAATTCTTTCCTCCCACCATGCCAAATACCACAATTCCTCTGCACAAATCGACATTAGTATGATATTGTGAATTTTGGACATCGCAAGCCTCACAGTTTTATTTTTAAGGTCCTTACCAAAAGATCTCATACTAACGGAATTGGGTGAACTCTTATATTCAAGCAATCATTCCCTTGTTTCATTAATGTGGGACATTGGATTCACCAATCCTCCCCCTCAAACCTATGGCCCATATATCCATGGTCTCCCCTAAAGCCTTGATCCGTCTAAACTCATCTTGCACCACCGGGACCCACTGCCTAACCCCTACAATATTAGGAAGCTTTCGACATAAGGCACCGGGAGATGATCCCACTCGAATTGAGGGTTTCCCATATTCACCAAAGCCTACCACCTTCATGTTCACCGCACCTGTTTGTTGTGAACGTCAACTCGATATTAGTATGATATTGTTCACTTTGGGCATCGCAAGCCCTCAAGATTTTGTTTTTGGTCTCCTTCCCAAAAGGCTTCACACTAATGTAGTTGGGTGAAATCTAATATACAAACAATCATTCCCTTGTTTCATCATGTGGGATATTGGGCTCAGTGGTGAAGGCAGGATTTTTTAGTATGTTTCTATAAATATTGAGTCTGTTAACATTTTTAAGATGTACAATTATATGAAAAAATAATAAAAACAGAAACAGTCTAGACCTCGTGCGCCTAGGCGCTACGCCCAACTTATGCCTAACGATTCTTAAAACATTCACCAGTAATTTATTTTTAATTTCGCTAAGATTTTATTTTTCAATTTTTAAAACATGTAAAGTAGTGAACAAAGTATAAACACAAGCTATGTTTCATTAAAAGTAACACTAAGGAACCAAATACAACATGTAGAAAGTCTAATATCTTGGTTCACAAGGACTCCAATGACTCCAATGGGGGAATGCTCTGTTCATCTTTGAAGAAATTTTGTGGATCAACAACGGTTTTCACTCGAACAAGCCGATCAAAATTATTCTTGAAATATTTCTTGCCCCAGATGCTTGCTTGTGCAATGCTTGTATTCCCTTCAACATTGTTCACTCCGAGATCGAGATCTCTGTAGTTGAGGTACGCTTCCCTCGGAGATTCAGAAACATATGGAGTCATATAACTATAATACCTTCTACTCCAACTTATATACCTGTCCGAATCCTGAGCCTCGTCCTCTTGCCAAGCCACTATACTAGCAAGTTTGTACAAGTTACCAGCCCTATGAGGAAACGGAGTGGCGGATTCAGAAATTTCGGCCATTCTTCCACCGTATGGGACCATGTACACATAAGCTCCAATGAATTCTGCCTCGTTTAATAGTCTCACGATGCCTTCAACCCCATTTTCAGGAATTGGTTTCTTCACATAATCTGATTTTATTTTGAAACTTCCTTGAAATGATGCAGTAGAGATCAACAAATCTTCAATTGGTTTCTCCACGTAATCCTCCACATAATCCTCCACGTAATCATGAGCAGGTTCTGAAGCGAGGCCTGATTGAAAATGGGACATAGATTGGATCCAACTCATTTCCAAGCAGTCTTCTCTCACTAACCCTAACTCAGGGAAGCTTTCTTCCATCAATGCGAGTAATCTATCGACTCCGCCAAGGAAAAGTGTTACGAAAAAAAGGCGAACCGTCGTCGTTTTGAATAAGAAGACTTCGATGAACAGATCTTTGTCGAGTTGATGCGCTACATGTTGCCAGCGGTGAACGAGTTGAGTTGCGTTCGAATCAAAAGGCTTATCTAGAGTGAAAATGGTGACTTTTTCTGGAACGTCCACTAGTTGTACCTTCCATGCAACGATTACACCGAAGCTGGCACCGCCGCCGCCTCGAATAGCCCAGAACAGATCTTCGCCCATTGATTCTCTATCAAGAATCTCGCCGTTGACATCGACGATTCTTGCGTCGATGACTTGATCTGCAGCTAGGCCATATTTTCTGAGCATTGGGCCGTACCCTCCACCACTGAAATGCCCACCCACACCCACAGTTGGGCAAGTACCCCCAGGAAACCCTAGAACCAGACTTTTTTCTGCAATTTTGTTGTATAATTGACCTAAGGTTGCACCGGCTTCAATCCAAGCTGTTTTCGCCTCAACGTCGATGTTGATTTCGCTTAGATTGATCAAATCAATGATCACAAAGGGGACTCGGGAGACATATGACAGTCCCTCATAGTCATGTCCACCGCTTCGAGTTCTGATTTCGAGATCACTTTCTTTGGCACAGTATATGACTGGAGGGATCTGGGATTCGTGTTCCGGGGTTATGATCACTAGCGGTTTAGACGTTGATTGTGAGGCAAATCTCATGTTTCGGAGGGAATGTTGAAGGATGGAAGTGTATGATGAGTGGGTTGGTGTATAAACATTGGTGGAAATGGAGGAGTAATTCTTGAATTCTTGAGAGAGACATCCAAGGAAATTATCTGCAGAGGCATCAGCAGAAGCTGGGTATGAACATGAGCATGATGAGAAGATGAGAAGTAGAAAGAATGAGGGAGTTGAAATGGAAAAACTCTTCATATTCCTGATTTTTTAGAAGATGAGTTGAGTTTGTGTTTTAGAAATGCATTGTCTTCAATTTATAGATTGAATGAAATTTACATATATTTCTCCTTGAGTCACAATCCTTTTAATTTTTATGGCAAAATGGTATCTTATTTTACATTTTCTTACTCTCTCCCTCTTATCCCTGTCTCTCTCTCTATATTTTACGGGTGTTCGGGTTTGGTCAAAACCGGTTAAACTGGATTAATCTGACTGTTTTGACTAATTATAAATCTGATTTTCATACTGATGATTTGAAAATCTTGAAACCGATCAAAATTAATTTAGCTATAGTTTAATGGCTCAAACTGATCACACCATATATATGTATAATTATTAAATATATTATAATTTATAATTCACTTGATAAGCTTCTATCATTTCATGCAATTATAGGACTGCCTTGGTTCTACACAACAACCCATCAGATAATAATCAATGCAAAAGTCCATTTTTTTTCACAACCTAAATGGTGGCTAGAGGGGTCGATTTGGTGGACTAATTACTATTGCACAAACATGGATTCAATATAGATTGATGCAATTATAGGACTGCCTAGGTATTAGACAGCAGCCCTTCATATAATAATCAATGCAAAAGTAAATTTTTTTTTTTTCACAAACGACGGCTAGACAGGTCGATTTGGTGGACTATGCGGGTGGATTTTTTAATTAGGCGGCCATGTATAGTTTTTAATTAAAAAGATGAAATTTAATATATAAAAAATGTTAAAATGAATTTTAAAAAAATGTTTGTAAATTATAAAATTAAAAGAATAAACTTAAACTCAAATCTTAATTATCCATGCAAAATTAAAATTTTTATTCCTTTACCTAATTCTTTCCTCTCACCCTGCCAAATACCACAATCCCTCTACAAAAATTGACATTAGTATGGTATTGTCGGTTTTGGGCATCACAAGCTCCCACGGTGTTGTTTTTGAGCTCCTTTCCAAAAGATCTCATATTAATAAAATTGGTTGAACTCTTATATACAAGCAATCATTCCCTTGTTTCATTAATGTGGGACATTGGGTTCACCAATCCTCCCATCAAATCTGTGGCACACATATCCATGCCCCCCTCGAGTCTTGATCTGTTTCAACTCATCTTGTACCGCCGTAAACCAACGAGACCCACCGCCTGACCCTTATAATATCAGGAAGCTTTCGACATAAGACACCCATAGACGATCCCATGCGAACTGAGGGTTTCCCACATTCATCAAAGCCTATCACCTCCACATTCACCTTATATTGAAACAATTAACTCCGAGTTGGACTCATTAAAGCGATTGTCTATTTCTTGACAAATAACATCAACAACCTAAGATTTAAAAAAAAAATTATAATAGTTAATAGTTTATAATTTAAAGATTTTTTATAAACTTAAGTAAAAAAAAATGTACCTGTTGAAAAATTTCCACACGAAAATGGTGGAGATGAGTCCTTTTTTGACCATCAACTGTCTTTCTTCCTCGACCCGGAATAATATCTTCCATCTTGGGCACGGGAATTTCATGTTGGGAACACAATTTGGTTACTTCTTCTAATAATTTATCCCAACCATAATTCCTAAATTCTTTCAACTCATCTTTCAATACTTTAATCAATTGCCTAGCAAGACCAATGTTCTGATTCTTATGTTGTAACATTTGGGATAGTGTATTTGTCATTCCTAATAAGAGTTTCATTAGTTGACCAATGAATACAAACTCAAAACTCTTCATCTTATCAATCAAACCAAGAGCAAGATCTCGAATCTTCAAATTATTGCCATATTCAAGCACAGTGTGAAGCACTTCTTCAACTGGATTCCACAAATCAAAAAGTCTAGCAATTCTATTGAAGTGAAAACCCCATCGAGTATCACCAGCTCAAGCTAGACTCATTTCTTGGTTCATTCCCCTTCCCGTATGAAGTTCACCACTTTCTATACGTTTTACAAGATCATCATATTCAAAAAATCATTGAGATATATTAAAAAAAAACTACACACATATATATTTTGGCTCACATTTGCTACAACAATCAACTAAAGCCGATGAGCAAAACAATGAATGTAGTGTGAATGCTCATTTTCTTTTAAAATGAGTGCCTTAAGTCCATTAAATTCACCACGCATATTAGAGGCTCTATCATAACCTTGACCCCTAACCTTAGACATTGACAATCCATTCCTTGCAAAAAAAAATCATGTATAGAATTTTTCAAAGTTTGTGCATAAGAGTCACTAACATGCACTACTCCAATAAACCGTTCTATCACTACCCCTTAACAATTCATAAATCTCAAATCAGCAGACATTTGCTCTTTCACAGAACTATCACGGGCTTCATCAATTAAAAGAGAAAACCAGTTGTCTCCAATTTCTGCCAAAATACGACTTCTCACCTCAGTAGCACATGCATTGATAATTTGTTTGTGAACTGTGGAAGAAGTTAGTTGACTATTTCCTTGAGCATTTGAGTTCATAATCTTATTTACCTCTTCATTTCGCTTACAATACCATTTTATAAGCTCAAGAAAGTTACCTTTATGAATGGACTTTGTTGACTCATCATGCCTACGGAAAGCTAAGTCCTGCCCTAGAAGAAACCGAACTGTATGTACAAGTGTAGTCAATCAAAGACGATTATCCACCTTCATTTTGCCACTTTTTCGATGCATTACATAATCCACATTATGCCTTTGATTAATATCCAAAACACTTAGTTTTGGCATAATTATGTGGACTGACATAATTATGTGGACTATCTATCAATCCCTCGTGAGCTTGAAACCTTTCAATTGCTTTTTCCCAATTTCTAAACCCATTTTTAGAAAATGCATTATACCCATGTTTATGATCACTTTGAGCAAACAAATAACACCATTAACAATATGAAACATCTTTAGACACACTATATTCCAACTAATCAAATTTCTTGAACCAGTTACCTTGAAATGATATGTAAATTTTACTAAGTTTGGTCGTAGCATATGAATGCACATATGGTTGACAAGGGCATATGGCCAAATATCGTCTCTTTAATTCATCTCTATTATCAATATGATAACTATATCAATTAGTTTTCATAATTCCGGGCCACCAATAACATCTTCATCTAATAATTGAATCTCTACTTGAACTCTTTTTTTACTATCAATAAAATTCTCATTGTCATTAGTTGAACTCTCAACAGTAAATTTAGAACCCTTGTCAAGTTTATAAAGAAATTTATCCAATGTGCTTTTCCCCCTAAAATTACCAAATTCAAGGTATTGAATTATATATATATATATATATATATATATATATATAGGGGTACATTCATGGCTGAACATGTGTCCAAGAATGAAAAGAGACCAAAATCCAGCTCTTGATTTCGAAAATAGACGTCCCAGATTTTATGTTGCCATTTATCATTGTTGCTAGCTTCTTCTATCATTGAAAGGGCAAATTAGTCCTAAAGGGGAAAAATTAAAATGGAATTAAATCTACATGCTGATTTTTCGTATTCAGTTACCAAATCAAATCCCCCACGATTTTTCCATTATTATCATATAAATCCGAAAGAGAAAATACACCATGATTTATTCCATAATCTTAAGTTAATCGTTATCATTGTTTATGACTTTTTGTGTCATTGTTTATGGCTTTGTGTGTCATTGTAAGGTAATTCTGTCAACTTCCACTAATATATTATCGTTAAATGTATAAACAATTTTAATTATTCGTATAATGATAGTGAATAAAGATAACAATGATCTTAAAGGTATATTATAAATCAATTAAGATTAAAACGATAATTTTGATAAAATGATATTTAATAAAGGTAACAATGATAATATAAAACAACGTACAATGCTATATATTAACTGAGTTCACACAATGTTGAAAATAAATAAATAATTATCAATTCATTAAACAGGAATTCGAACAATTAAACATTTATTCAAAAATAATGACACTCATCTAAAATAACAATGATAATCGCATATGATACAAAAATAATGAAAAACAGAGCCGTGGTTGATGGAGAACTCGATGACCGAATCAACTCCTCATCGAGCATACCCCCCTACTTTTTGATCAAGTCGGAGAGCGCCCCGCCGGCGGAGTATTATCGCTCCTCATTCTTCTTCAATTTTGAATTTTCTTATACTTAATCAGAAGATAATAAAATAGCTATTTAACCCGATACAAGTTGAAATTTATACAATATTAAAACTTAGAAACAAACAACAAACGCTATACACCCATACAATGACAATAAATCCTAAGAACAATGTTTTTGTATTTGAATATATAAAATCCCGCCTGTATATTAATCATTTTTTTTTCAATTCAGAAAACACGGCATACGAAAAAAAACCAAGCGAACCAAAAATCAAATTCCAGAGGAAAGCATTAAAATGTGTGATATAATTTAGTGCCCGAGTTTAACACAATGGTGTCAAAGATAGTAAAACTCAAAAGTTTGACACACACAAAATAGAGTATTTTAAACACACGCGGAAGCTTAAAGAGTTTGACACAGCGGAATTAATTGTTCGAAGGTTTATAAATAATAAACCCTCGAGAGCCACACGGCAAATAATTTTCACTTTTCAAAACTAGGTTTTTACAAGTGAAGAACAAAATACTAAACAAGATGGTAATTTTCCTAAGTTCACTCCTTAGAAAAATTACTACGAAAAACAACCAAACACAAAATCACACGATACAACCCAAATGCTCCTCCACCGTAGGATTCACTCTCCGGAGATGGATTCCACACCTCGATTGCAGACTTCGTGCGCTTGAAGAATGATTGGGAAAGAGGATTCAGCCTAGAGCTCGTATGAATATGTGTCTAATCTCTAATCCACACCTTCTCTAGTCTTCGTCGTCTTGTATTTATAGAACTTGGAGCACACGAACACTACTTCCACTACTTGGCAATGGATCGTGTCTTCTTCCACGTCTTTACTTGTTCATACACTGAAAATGAACTCCCACTAACTCACGTGGGGGTTAGATAAAGATGTAGAGGTGCTCCCTATTATTTAGGAACTAAAATAACAACCAATAATAATAATATAAACTATATAATAGATAAGATATAATTATTAGGCATAATATATACGAATCCTAATAAATAGGATCAGTAAAAACGTCTTTAAACGGATAAAAATAAGTTTCCTAAAAAGTAGGAATTAGTTGCAACAAACAGATTCAGAACTTTGACATTGAAGAGTCAAAGTTGTAAGCATATAAGGTTTGACACTAACCTGTCAATGCGAGTAAGTTTGACAACCGTGTGTCAAACTTACATATTCACATTTTCGTACTTCATAATCTCCCCCTTAAGCTTATCCGACCTATTTTCATTCCATATGGATCATCCATAACAAAATAGCATTCATTGCCATAAAAATATGGTGCAACCATAATAAAGTCAATAAAGGAAATGGATCAACCATAAGCAAAAACGATCTTTGCATAAGCAAAACAATGATTACAGGGATTGTAATAAAACCCCCCCTGAATCACAAAATATCCAGCAACAACAAAAAAAAATTTAGCAAAGGAAATTGTTTTTGGGGAACAAAAATTTTTAAATAAGCAGGGGTCAGAGTCCAGCAGCAGCTTCCACATCTTCCATCTTCAGCACCACGTCTCCCCCTGAATGAAAGCAGGTTGGTAAGCTTACTCCAGATCCTGAAGTAGCTTTAAGGCCTGTTTGAGGAGACTCCTAGCCTGCTTGATCTTGGAAGAGCTCGCATCCACTTCTTCATCCTCTGAAACGTCACTCGGAGCATAAGGCAAATCTTTGACCCTAGCATCTCCTTTCCTAGTCAGTGATTGCTCGAAGACCAGGGGGATAGGATCAGATTGCAGCTCTTCATCCAACGGAGTGACTCCTTGAGACAAAATAAGCGCGTGGAGAAGGCAAGAATGCGGCAGGTGGGTGGAATCGACTTTGGTTACTGCACGGAAGATGTTAGTGAAAACAACTTGGCCAAAGTTGAAGGGAAGACCATAGTCCACTCTGTAGAGGAACTCGGCTTGCTCCTTTGAAAGCACGGAGAGATTCTTGTTTGGCATCCAGTTGTGAACACTGATTTTGAACAGGGCAACATACTTCCATGTCAAAGAAGAGACTGGGAGCTTGGAGGCCCATGTCTTTGACTTTCCACCTGTGAGCTCGGCAGCCAGTTCATTCTCTGCAGACTTTGACAACGCTTCTATTTGGACAGACTTTAACCCCAGGAAATTGTTTATAGTGTCAGGGTCAAACTTAACAATTTTCCCCCTAACAAACAACTTCCCAAACTTTGGTTTCCCGGTCTGAAAGACCTCGTCCTTCAACATATTTGCAAAAAATTCCAAAACCAAAGACGGGCTAAAGGCAGAAAAATCAATCACAGTTTTAAGAAGACCCCTTCTCCTAAGCAGAATGTCTAACCCAAACTTAGTAAACATATCAGAATCCATCAATTTCTCCATTTTGAACTCCCTCTTAGAATAAAGCCCCTTAAGTGTTTTTGCATAACAATGATAATACTTAACAGAGTATGATCGGCTAGCATCATAATCAGAGTTATCTTCATCAGAGGAGGACTGAGTACCTTTTCCTTTCGGGGGTGTAGGCTCCAAGGACTCAGATTGTTCAACCTTTGGCCTTTTGGATCGTTTGACCTCAGATCGTTCAGGAGAAGCAGATTTGGCTGGGCGTTTGGTAGACTTTGACACAGATTTCTCTGGCTTAGGTCTGGGCTTCTTGACATAAGTAGCGGCTTCAGATTTCTTGTTCTTCTTTGCTGGCTGGTCTCCACTGGAATCAGCATGCTCCTCAGACTGCTCGGTGGCTTGAGGTTCTGCCTGGAAGTCCTCATCGTCAGAGTTATCAGACTCGAAGTCTGACATGACGGTGTCAGACTTCTGGGACTGCTCCGACAGATCGTCATCCTTGGTGAAGACATGGGGGGTGTCAGTCAGACTCCTTTGAAACTTCCTTGGCTTCACTTTCTTCCGGCGGGTGGCAGCATGCTTTTGATACTTCTTCTTCACCGTTTCCTCAAAAATCCTTTCGGATCTCCGTTCTGGCATCTTCCCTTCGAGTTGTTGAACAGCGTCAGAGATGAGCTTTAGATTCCCCGGTTCTTCAGCATCAATGGGGAAACCTTCTTGGCCTGGGAGAGCATATCGGAGTGGTGGCTCATGACAAACATCAGTTGGGTCAGCTCCAGTGGCAGAGATCGGCAGATCTTCAAAAGACTTTGACGGTAGAGGGGTTGAATCAGGTTGAAGAAACGGTTCCTGCAGGATGCGCTCTATTTCTTCGTCAAAGGCTTTGTCAGACTCCTCAATTGAAGGCTCGATTGGAGGATTAGGGTTTTCAGCTTTTGAGGGAGAGGAGTGAGAGGCGGCGGTAGGTTCTTTTGGCTTAGTAGGGTGAGAGGTTGACGGTGTAGTCGTGGGTTCGGAGACAGTGGGTGGTGGAGTTATTTCAGAGATTTTCGGAGGTGAGTTGTCAGAGGTGGCCGGATGTGTGGTTTCAGCGGTGGACGGAGGTGTGACGGTGGTTTCAGAGGCAGGAGTGGAAGTGGTTCCTTCGACGGCAGGTTGAGAGGTGGAGGTTTGAGATGCTTTCTCCATTTGACTCTCCAGTAGGCGTTGAAGAATCTTGGCTCCGTCCGATGAGGAGAGGGTTTTGGCTAGGAGTTCTTGGATATTTTGATCGGCCATGGTGGGATTTTGGGAGAGTTGAAAGGTTTCAGAGAGAGAGAGAGAGATGAGAGTTGTGTGAGGCGTGGGAGAGAGAGTGAAAGTTGAAGGGTTTGTGGTGGAGGGTGTGCTTTGGTAGCCGTGTGATTGATGTGAATAGTGGAGGCTGCAAAATACTTAAGTAGGGGGTAAGATGTACCAATTTTGTAACAAACATAACAATATAAACGAAAATACATGGATTTAAATTTAAATCAAAGATAATGCAACATACCTAAAAAACAAACTCCTAAAACTTAGGTAAATTCTAATTTAAATCGGATTAGGTTAAATTAGGATTTAAAAACCATAAAATTCGCAACAACTTAAAACAAATTTGCAGAATAAAAGATAAGCTCGAAAAGATTCAAATTATGATGACTGCTACCAGGTTTGATACTGAGATGTCAAAGTTACAAAGTGTCGATAAAAAGCAATCTCATTATTCCTTCCACAAAGATTGTGTGCCTAATCACGTCCAATCTTTAGTACTAAATGAGATAACGAAA
>JAPKLW010004395.1:0-27865 GCA_026898455.1 Plectranthus barbatus
AGGGTCGAGCAGTGAGTGCATTAGTGGTGCAAAGGTCCAACAGTGGGAGCTACAATGACAATGCAAGCGTTCAACAATCCGAATAGAAACGTAGATGAAAATTAGAGTAAAATATTTTAGATGTTGTATCTTAATTTTTAGGTTTTAAAATATATCATTAAATCAGATTAAATTAAATATATTTAATAAATTATTTTATTTATTCTTAAACAGGCCGACCTGTTAAACTTGAAAGGCTTTATTATAAAGCCTTGACCTGACCTATTTAGTTATATAATCTTTTTACAAATCTCAAGCATAGTCTCTCTCCTTAATAGGATGAGACAGGCCAGGCCCAAGGCCTTGTTCGATGACCTGGCCCATTTCCATAATTATGGATGCGTCAGCCTTAGCAACAAAAATAATGAGGTGAAGAATGATTTGCCTAACAACTGGGTAGAAATAACTAAGGGAAGGTGAACAAAATTTTTTTTTGGTGTACTTTTTGCAATAAATCGAGCATACAAGGGAGAAATGTTGAAGCTAAATGTAAACCTCCTAGCTGAGAATGGGACAATTGTGAAGGACAACAAAGGCCTCAAACACATATGGCATAGCAAGGTTCAACAGTGAAGAAATTAAGAAGTTAAGAAGCTTGTTAGGGTCTCTTGAGAAGTCTTTTGGAGCATGTTTGGAGCATGTTCGATGGCTCTTTCAGGTAATCTATTTGCATAAATGTTGTAGAGAAATTTTATACCTACTATTGGGTTATAGACTTCAGACCTGATGACCCTACATTTCAACTCTTTCACACCTACACCTCTTGTTCAAGTAGAAAAATTGTAGTGGCCAAGACTCTTTAGCTTTTGTTGCAGGGATTGAAGATACACATATTACACCTAGCTTAAACGTTCTCCATATACCCAAACTGCTAACAAGCCTTGTATCCATTCAAAAGTTGACTCATGATCTAAAATATTGTGGTGTTTTTTTTTTTTTTTTTTTTTTGCTCTTCCTATTGTGTTTTTTATGATCAGAACTCAGGGAGGAGAATATGACTTGCTAAGGAAAGGAACGGTCTTCACCACAATAATTTGCTTGATCTTTTTTAGTTCCTAAAGATGTCATTTGGCTATATCAACTACACCTTGATCATGTCTCTTTTAGGGTTTTAAATATGATGTTTCCCCATTTGTTCTAAGGATTACATATTTCTAAGTTTCATTGTGACATTTGTGAACTGGAAAAAAAAAAAACATAATCAGTTTTTCCTATTAGCAATAGAAGAAGTTCGAGTCCTTCCACTTTACCTAATATTTGTGGGGTTTGTTGGTTTGTGTCATTAATTGATGATTGCAATTGGGTTACTTGCCGTTTTTTTTCTTAATCAGAAATATGATGTGTAGCACTATTATACCTAGTTTTCATTCACAATTTCAAAGTCAATTTGGGGTCAGAATAAAAAGCTTTAGGATAGACAATGCTAGAGACTACTTCAATCAAATTATATCACCTTACTTCCAATCACAAGATTATCCTTGATCCATCATGTGTAGACACACCCCAAAAAAATGGGGTAGCTGAGAGAAAGAATGGGCATTTACTCAACAACACCCGAGCTTTACTATTTCAAGGGAATGTTTCTAAGTCCTATTGGGGAGAAGTTGTTCTTACTGCCATATATATGATAAATAGACTTTCCTCTCGTGTGTTAGAAAACAAAGCCCCATTGAGGTCCTTAATATAGCTTCTACCCTCACTTTAGAACCTCAAATGGCCTCACATCTAGGGTATTTGGGTGTACAACCTTTGTTCATGTCCACAAACAACATGAAGGAAGCTACACCCCAGAGCCATCAAATGTATTTTTTTTTGTTACTCATCCAGTGAAAATGTAATAGCCGTGCAAAAAAAAAAAAAAACAATTAGAAGTATATCTATGAAGATTTCATTAGTGTTTAATCATCGAGCAACTTGAATTATAAAATTTGCACGATAATTTATTCCAAACGACGGGCATTGTGCGATAATTAATTTTTAACGGGGTTATTATTTGTCAAAATTAAATTCAATATACTCTTATGATTATATATATGTGTGGCAATGAAATTTAATGAGATATATTTATAATATCTTGTAATATCTAAATTAGATACTAGAATATCTAACAAAATAAAATAAAATTTGAGTAAATCAAAACAAATACAAGTGAATCCTATTATATCCTAGTGTATCCTACTCCTATTGATATCTACCATCCAACTCCAAGCAAGAAATCAAATTTGGACATATTTTGGTACAAGAGGCCATTCCTCATATCCCACGTGATCTAGCCAAGATCATGATGTAGATTTTGCAAATCATGTCTCTCTTCATTCTACACCTTACAGATTTAGATAATGGGAGAGAGTTCATTAAGTATAAAAAGAAAATGAAAGAAAATAAAATAAAACTTACAGACGAAGAGCAAGGGTGAGCGAAGAGAGTGATGGATTTATATACTGAAAGCATTATGATTGGTATATTATGTACAAGGTTTATTGGTTAATATACTGGGAATCATAATTGTTGTATGTTCATCTCCTGTCTGAATTAACAAACATGTGTCGCAAACACAATTATCCTATTATCTCGTCGATAGGGAGATCATACGGTGTGTAGAAGATCACGGAAGATCGTATGGATCGTTTGACCTAGCGAGATATAAATAGTCATCACAGCTGAGACAGTTCCAGGATAAACTGTCGGTATAGGCTGCAGCATATGCGGATAAGCATCTTATCTTGGATGTCTTGGTATGCTGGTGTGGGGCACACATTGATGAGGACCTAAGTCGAGATCGATTCTTTTATCTGACATTAAAAGAATCTAGATCTTTATGACTCGATGGAATCTTAAACCTATATAAGGATACAGAAGTATACATGTATTGTATGTCACTTTGAGTTGTAGAAAAGGTTCTAGTTGAACCTGTTCTTCTGCAGTCTTGGGTGACATCAATCTGTGTATGACTGTCTGGTATTTGAACTAGGTAACCACATCCAGTATAGGATGGTGACATTCCCTGAACAGCTCAAAAGATTCATTATGCTAAAGTCCTGCAGGCTGATTAAGTTCAAGCATAAGTGAAAAGGTTTGAGTGGATTGATTCAGGAATTAAAGATGTTAATTAATTAAATAGCTTGTCAGAGCTTAAATTAATTAACGAATGTCTGTAACCTTAAATGTGGGGATAAACCGAGTCCAATGCAACCCGTTCCTCAAACGTGGTAGCAAATAGGTAGGACAGTATTGATTCTCTGGTGGCATGAATCAATATTAATTAATTAATTATATTCTGGGTTGAATATGGGAATTAATTAATTGATAGGCCTTATTTGCTATTTGCATTCTGGTCCCTGGTCTGGCCCATTATAACTCAAGCCCAATAGAAGCCTAGAATTTCCTATAAATAGGCCTCTGTTCCTCAGAACTCAACACACCTACTACTCATAAGATCACAAGTTGCACACAGCAAACCAGAGCATTGGGAGCTGTGGTGATCGATTGAGTTCTTGATACGAGGAGGAAATTCTGCTTCTCAACCGGGCAAGGGATCTGATAGATAATCTTCACCAGATTTTCAGATCGAGTTGGGATACAGATCAGAAGATCAGATCAGGAGGATTCTTCTTCTTCTCTCTCCTCTTATTTTCGAAAATATTGTTTATTTTCTTTAAGATTAATTTCCTCAATCTGTTAGGAAATTATATCTTGGTGCGTGGGAAAGATCAAAGGGCATCTCCGCGCACGCGTTCTTCATCGTTCTTCAATCCAGGTATTCCGCATAACCTTCTTATGCATAATAATATAGGAACATGCTAGGATTGTTCATAGGCATAGTAATTTATTTTTGATATTCCAATTAACGATCCTTGGCAAACGGACTTCGTGATTCAGTTCACGAATCCCTTCAGAGAGAAGAGAGAAGGAGAATCAAGCCATCAACCGTACTCCCAGCACACCTTATTCCTCGCTTTACATCTCCCAAACCATTCATCCTCATAGCACGATTCAACATTAAAATGATAGCTGGTACTTAATAGATAATTTTGAAATTAAGAATCGCTCCATTCGAACGTTGGAGAGGAGTTATCACGGTCCAAAGTTGATGGCAGCAAACAGGTAACTCTGAAATCTAGAAAAATCCATTAGCGTGACCCATATTTGTGGTGTTATAACTCAGTACTCGTTCACTTTCTGACATCTATTTCTTCACCATAATGTAGTTTGAAGAACAATGAGAATCTTAGGCACAAGAATCGTTGTTTTAAGGCGTCGGGTCTTGGAGATATTGAAGTCCAAAGTTGGTGACAACAATAGGTAATTTCTGGAACCCAGAAAAATTCATTTTGTGTGACCCATATTTGTTGCGTTCCAGCGCCCAAACCATTCATCTTCTGACTCTGATTTCTTCATCACATTACAACTTGAAGTGCAAAAAACATATTAGGACCAATAACTAGCTACTCCATTTGGACGTCGGAATTAGAAGATACTGTGGTCTGAAGTTGCTGACAACAAGGTAATTCATTTAAAAATTGGGTTAATCCACTTCGGCAGCCTTTGTTTTTTGCATCGTCAAGCTCGGAACGTACATTTTCTGACACTAATTTATTAATGAAATTTTAGTGTATATAGTGTAGGGATCATCCTAAAAAAATAAACACTCAAATCGAACTTGGGAGACAAGAATTAAGTGCACTGTAAGGTGTTGCGTAGGAAGTATGAAATCACAGAAGGTATACCATTTTTAACCCCGATTTTGTTTCAGTTATGCACGACTTGGGATGTTTGGCTCGCGTAGGATCAATCTAGACACAACTAGGGTCACAATGCAACTATCAGAATTAAAATTAGTTGGGGAACAATGGAGAAAACAACAAACAAACATACGCCGACCATTCTAATTACTCTATGTTCGCTGGTTGCATTTCTTTATATTGTTCCAATGCTTTCAACGCCATTAGACCCTGAAGGCGTGTATCGGAGACTGCATACAACACACAACGGATTAAAATACGAATTAAGCCCCTTTAAAGCAAATGGTCAAGTGAAATAAATAAAATAAAAAGAGATGTGAAACGAAAAATCTAAAATTTATATACATAAGATTTGCCGACACTTATTAAATTTAACTTTCTATTGAAGAGTTTATGGGTGAATAATCCCAACAAGCACTCTAGACCGAGAAACCTTCGACGCAACAATGTATGAATTATTTTTCTTATTTAATCCTAATGGTAGATTTTGAAAAAAAATTAAATAAAAATATATATAGATAAATGAAATGTCGTGCAAATTTGGCTCGATAAATTATATCACACTTGAGGAAATATATATATTGGATAATTATTATTTTAACCAATTTGAAATTATTTATATCCACAACATTATTAGATTTCTTGAGGGTTGTAATAGACAAGGCTTATATGAAACAAATGGAATTATAAATTAAATATTTTGTTTGAGGACAGCATCCAACCAAACCTCATCAGTTCGTTTGTAATTGAGGACCCGGGTTATTAAAATCTATCAAGAGAGGTGTGGCGAGGAGAAACAAAAGGCTCGAATAAAATAAACTTAGTCTAGAATATAGATTAGCCAATGAGACTTTAAACTAAGCTTTGAAAATATTATAAATCTAACTAAAAATTTATTTAAGTGATGGTGTATGCATGAAGAGGTGAGACAACGAATGAATTAAATTCCCAATTGGAAAATAAATAGTCAAACGATCTTTGGTCATATTGAGAGGTCTTTCGACCTATACCACGACCATAGAAGTATTTCAAAGACGATTTATGTTAGTACCCAACTCGCTAACTAAATTCCTAATTTCTTGAAGGGAACATCTATCGGGCCAATCTAGCGATCCGAGAGTAATCAATCCCGTAGCTGATATGTGTTAAAATGACCTACTATTCGATGTGTGTGCATGCTTGTTTGTGTTTATTTTACACTCATATCATATGTTTTTCGTGTTTGGTGTTGTTTGTTTTGTGTAGGATCATGTTTGAGCATATCTCTCCATTTTTGGCTAAGTTTTGGTGGAAAATCGACCGATCTGGGTTTCAAGTGTGAGGAAGATCGACCGGGATGAGCAGGGGAGCAGGTTGATCATCTTTGAATGAATTAAATACTTTTTTGCATCATTTAAATCAATTTCATGGTGTCAAGGTGGATATCTTACCAATGTCCTTGTTTTATCATTGTTGAATTTGATCCCATGTGTTTGAGAATTTTAATTGCTATAGAGTGTGGAAGTGAATTGATGAATGATGAGAAAATGCATGTTTTGTTAAAGTTTTCCAAGTTAGGTAGTTAGAGTTATTCATTGCTTAGTGTAGTTAACAACTCAACGAATAGTTCATTCTTAGATATGAAGTAATACATGATTATCTAGTACTCTAGCGGGCGAAGCGGAAGACCTCGGATTGATATTTTATTCTTGCATTGCATTAGAAATTATATTGAGTTTTTAGTGTTATCAAGTTTTGGCACCATTGCCGGGGAATTCATTTAGTAGGTTGTTAGATATTGGAGAAAGTGTATTGCTCGTAGTCTAAGTGTTTGTTTGAAAGATTTTTTATTGGAGCTATTGGACTTTTGTAGGTGGTGTATGCTTACGAGGTCCAAAGCTCGTGAGTAGGAAAAACAAAAGCGGAGACCAAGAGTTGAAGAACTTGAGATCAAAATGGAGAATCGAAGAAGAGTTAACACGGAGAGACTTGATAATTTGCAAAGGCAATTAGAGGAGATGAAAGCAAAAATGCTAGAAAGACAAATGCCACGAAAGACACTCTAGAGTGTGTACGCGAAGATGTGGGAAGGTGATGACCAATGGTCGGAAAATGCGAGGACTATACCGTGAAATCCATAAAAGAGTCTAGTGAAGATTATTGGTTGAGAAGCAAATTAGACCTTATGCAAGAACAACTTAAGTTGTTGAAGATGTCAAGAAGAAAGAGTGAGGCCATGAATGAGAGAATGTGTGAAAAGGGTGATTGGATACATGAGGAGACTCAAACCCAAGTATTGACCATTACCAAGCCGTTGAGTGAAACGGATCAAGATGAGAGAGCTTCAAAGGGCATGGGACTAATTCTGAAGATGAGTTGCAATGTGGTTAATGAAGGCATGGGAGATAAGAGTACAAGCACTGCGATGAAATCCAAGGAAAGAATGAGTAATGTTGAAGAGAAAGGTAATGGAAGATACGAAGATGAAGAGGATAGATTAGGTCAAGGTTGAAGGAGTAAAGGAGTTGCAAGAAGTGGAACTAAAGAAGGAGGGTGAAATGTTATCCCAAGGAAATGAGGAGGAAGTTGGAACTAATAAGTTGGTGCAACATGTTGATGATATGAAGGAAGGTGAAAACGAGATGCCTTCACCAGAGGAAATTTAAAAAATTCCAATTTTTGCACAATTCTTGGATGAGAAAAAAGTGTTGCCAAAGGAGAAAGGTAATGAGGTACATAAGTTGGATGAATGGATGGATGAATCTCTTGTAGTGGAAATTTGTTGGTATGATGACTCGGAGATAAAGCCAACAAAGGAAGCATCACCTTTGCCATTCAAGTTTGTTAAGACCTACAAACCTCCTTGGAAGGATGAGAGGGGCATTAGGAAGAACATGGTGAACAAGTTGCTTCCACTAAATTGGTGGTATGTGTTTAGTAGGTATCATAAGGCAAATGGAGAAGCGGTTGGATCGTAGATGCCGATGGGTAACATATTTTATCATTCTCTTTGCCATTTAGATTTGATTGCATTATTAGTTGTTTTTAGGTTGTTTGTGTTTATGTGTGATTGTGTGAATGATGAACCCAAACTTAGCTTGAGATTTACTCATGATTAGCTAGTGAAGTTTGAAGTTTACCTTAACCTATGATAGGGCAGAATCTTTGACATCGAAGCATGCCTAGGTTAAACTTTTGAATTGCTGAGTTTTGTGCGTGATTAATATTTTAGACTTAACAAAAAGCCGTGAGAATTGAGCCTTGACATTGTCATATTTTTCGGTTATGAGAGGCGAGTTTGAAAGCGAGAAATCTAGAACTTGCATTTGTTCTCAATCTATTAGCATGAGCATATACCTAGAAAATAATATTAGGCGATCGATTCCTAGTCCTACCTTGCACATCGGGAGTATAAGGTGTTTTATTTGATCATTATTTATCTTTCTTAACTTTGTTTCCCGTGATTGAGCTTTATTGGAGAATATTCTTTGATATGATTGGGTCAAAGTTTGGGGGAATGAGAGTTTGAGGGTGAATATGGTGTTGTGAGTTTAGGTTGGAAATTGTTTGGTTCTTTTGGTTGAATTGAATCCCTGTTGATGAGGCTAGAATTTGGTAGGTTGAAATGATGGATTGAAAAGTTGGGAAGAAGGGTGCAATCATAAAAAATGAGCACCATAAAAAATTTTGTTGCGAAAAAGAGAAAAGAAGAGAAAGAAAAGAAAGAAAGAAAAATGTATGGACATGCAAAGGGCATGAGGAAAAATGAAGAAGAAAAGAAAAAAAATGGAAAGAAAGAATGGAGAAGAGAAAAGTCTCGGGATTAGTGGTTCGAAGTTAATAATTGGGGGGTTCTGGGGAAATTGAGGAGTTTAGCTACTTTGGTCCAAAACCACCTACCTTTTTAGTTAACCACGTTATAACCTAAACAAAGACCTTCTAGATTCTAGGAGCTAACTCATTGTAGTATAGTGGTGAGAATGGATGCAAGCTTATGGAAATCGAGCTTGAAAATCTCATGCTTGTGTGAATTGTCCCTAAACATGTAAGGGACTGCACTTCATTGTTTATATCCAATTTGTTGAGTGGATTGAGTCTTTAGCATTAATTGTGTCACAAAGTTAGGTGATAATCTCGTTTGACTAGGGCAAGCTAAGATGGATAAGATGAGCTATGAGGTATTGCACAAGGTAGAACGATTGCTTAACTTTATTTTGATTGAGGACAATCAAAGGTTCAAGTTTGGGGGATTATGATATGTGTGTAAAATGACCTATTATTCAATGTGTGTGCATGCTTGTTTGTGTCCATTTTACACTCATATCATATGTTTTTCGTGTGTTTTTGCTTTGTTTTCGTATTTGGTGTTGTTTGTGTTGTGTAGGATTATGTTTGAGCATATTTCACCATTTATGGCTAAGTTTTAGTGGAAAATCGACCGATCTGGGTTTCAAGTGTGGGAAAGATCGACCAGGAAGAGTAGGGGAGCAGCAGGATAGATTTCAGAGCTGATGCTCGACCGAGATAGTTTCAGATCGGTCGAGATTTGCCTCTGTTCGGCTCATCTTGACCGATCCCTGCTATGCTTGATCGATCTGGCCAGTTTAGAGCCAAATTTCGGTCGATCCAGTTCTAGACGGGGAATCCTAAATGGGCTGATCTGGCGGTTCTTCAGCTTTAACCATCCGAGACGAACCGAATCGACTCGAGGCAATCTCTGAGTTTGAAAACTCATTATAGAAGGTGGAAAAAATGAAATTCAAGGGGAACTTTTGGAGAATTCCCTTCGAATTCCTTGCCCGGTTGAGAAGCAGAATTTCCTCCTCATTTTTTAGATCTTAGTCGATCACCACAGCTCCCAAAATATGGTTTGTTGTGTGCAACATATGATCTTGTGGTGTGTTGTGATCTGAGAACCTGAGGCCTATTTATAGGAAAATACTGGACTTCTATTGGGCCTGAGTTTTCATGGGCCAGACCAGGGACTAGAATGCAAATAGCAAATAAGGCCTATCAATTAATTAATTTCCATATTCAACCCAGAATATAATTAATTAATTAATTATACGGGTTGCATGGGCTTGGTTTATCCCCACATTTAAGGTTACAGACATTCGTTAATTAATTTAAGCTCTGACAAGCTATTTAATTAATTAACATCTTATACTCCTGAGTCAATCCACTCAAACCTTTTCACTTATGCTTGAACTTAATCAGCCTGCAAGACTTTAGCATAACGAACCCTGCTCAGGGAATGTCACCATCCTATACTGGATGTGGTTACCTAGTTCCAATACCAGACAGTCATACACAAACTGCTATCACCCAAGATACAGATATACAAGCTCAACTAGAGCATTTCACTGCAACTCAAAGTGATACACAATCTGTGTATACTTCGGTACCTTTATATATGCTTAGGATCTCATCAAGCCATAGAGATCTAGATTCTTTTAATGTCAGATAAAAGAATCGATCTTGACTTAGGTCCTTATCAATGTGTGCCCCACACCAGCATACCAAGCCATCCAAGATAAGATGCTTACTACCGCGTATGCTGCAGCCTACACCGACAGTTTATCCTGGAACTGTCTCAACTGTGATAACCATTTATATATTGTTAGGTTAAACGATCCATACAATCTTTCGTGATCTACTACACACCGTATGATCTCCCTATCGACGAGATAAGAGGATTACTGTGTTTGCGACACATGTTTGTTAATTCAGACAGGAGATGAACATACAACATTTATTATTCCCAGTATATTAACTATTCGACCTTGTACATAATATACCAATCATAATGCTTTCAGTATATTAATCCTCTTTAGATTGATGTGTCATAGTCTCAAGTGCCAGAGATATGTTTGATCCTCATCGGAAGAAAACTTTTTCTTTAAATGATTATTATTATTGGATGAGTTTGCAACATTCACGAAAGATTTATGCATACAATCAATGATATAGAGAGAGTTAATCAGTTTGCCACGATAGATAACACCGTTATTCCCGATGATAGAAATTTCACTATAAAAAATAACTGAATATCCATCACTAAACAACTTGGAAACTGAAATTAAGTTCCGCCGAAAAACTGACACATATAAAACATCTCTCAAAATCAAAATATTGTTTTCAAAGCATAAAGTAAAATCTCTAATGGCTACTTCTGAGACTCGCTCTCCGCTGCCCATTGAGATGGTAATCTCGTCATGCATCAGCTGCCTTGTCGGCCTGAACCCCTGCAAAGTATAACAAACATGATCAGTAGCTCCAGTATCCACTACCCAAGAATTGGTAGAAACCGATGCTAAACATGTTTCTGTTATAAATGCACATGACGTACCTTGTCTACCCGTGCTAGGCACTAGACAATTTACTTCACTTCGCTTGCGTTTGCGTGGCCTGGTGATAACTTCTGCCAGATCATCTTCATCTAACCTTTTAAGCATTTCTTTTGCTTCAGCAACTGTCTTGTCAAAGGCTGACAAATTGGAGCAAACTCAAAAGCTATCATGTCAGATTTCTCTCGCAACAGGGTCCCGAGTAACCCATAAAGAGGAAACTCATGCCTGGCACCGAGAGACTTATTGAAATCATTATAAGAATCAGATAGAGAGTGCAAGACAATATTTATTTTTGCCCGCTTATTAATTCGTCCACATCTCTTTCTGTACTTTCTCATAATTCTCATCATACTGATGAAGTGCAGAATCAACGAACTCCCTTCATTCATTTTCTTGCAGACCAAGTCCTCCACAAGATTATAATTGACAGTTCGTCTCACCTTCCCATATACTTTCACAAGGTCCCTCCATATCTCAACAGCAATCCGGTACTTCTTGTACTTGAGCCTTAATTCTCTAGACAGAATGTTCATGATGAGAGTACGGGCAAACTGATCAGAAGCTTTCCATCTTTCATAGAATTCTCGTTCATAACAAGTACAGTTCCAATACTTGGGAGATAGAGGATCCATGTAAAGTATATGGGCATGTTTTGCAGTGCAGAGTATTTCCACTCAGGAAAATTTGGACCAGTTAAAGGGTTCGATGTCAAGAGTTTAATGATATTAGCAATAGACATGTCTGAAAACAAAAAATTAAAGCAGAAATTAAAACATAGTCGCAAACAATTGAAGCAATCAAATATTGAAACCTTATGATAAAACAATATTAATGTTTCCTCAAATTTGCCTAAGTATTACTATTGCAAGCCACACATGTGGACGTTTACAATAAAACACTTAACCAGACTGCATCTTTCAATCCCAGTCATTTAATTCCAATCCATGCCCAGGTTCTTTAGACAAATGGAATTAATAATTGGAGACTATCTTAAGACCATATTATCCTACTAAGCAGGGACATCACAGTTATACTCTGGACAATATCTAAGCTAGCTTACCACCAAAGCCAACCCTCCCATATAAGGATCTGTTAGGACACACCCTGATCCCTTATAATAAGACTGTCTCATTTCATTCAATCCCTAGAGAACATATGAAAACTCAATACGCAAGCTACACATGTAGACGTTTACGCATGAACTCCCACTTCTCACATGAATTAAATGTTTGTTTTAAGAAATCCTATCTATTAGAACTTATGAATAATAAATTAAGTAAGCTACACATGTACACGTTTACCTAATAAATTACCTACTTCCAATAAAGGATCGCTTTGTGGAGGTCATATTAAATAATCAGCTTAGTAATTTAAATTCATAAGGTTCAATTGCACAGATTATTTTATGTAGCCATAATTATAATATTGCTAAAAATTTATCATGCAAAGCATGAACCCCGAATTTATAGTTATAATTAATTACACAAAATAAATCACATAGCATGCTTTAAAGTTGTAAATAAAAGCAGTAATCGTGCTCCTATTATCTACAACATGCTTACATGTTGCGCAATTAATGTAAACACATATATCATGCGAAGACAAATAATAAGCAAATAAAAAATATCCTCGTGGCCTCATGATACAAAATTAAGAAATAATTCTATCTATTACACTTTGGAATTATTCCACAGATCTTTGACTGGGCTCCCACTACTTGGACTGTGATCTGATTTTATTTTCTGAAAATTGGGCCTCCAAGATTTGATTCATTAGAAAATCGGACAACTGGGCCAGTTAATCATATTGCGGGTTGGGCACACATTGCAAGCCAGATATCCCGCAAGAACTCGGCCCTACGGGCCACCACCGGCAAACCACTGCCACCGGCAATCTGCTGCCGTCGTGGACTCACCGGAATTGCGCAGCAGCCATGCATGCACGTCACATGGCTGCAGCCCATTAAACCGCTACCACGACCGTTGCCCCTTCGCATGCTGCCGCCCCGGCCTGCGCCGATCGTCTCCCGAGCCACCGACCACCATCTTCTCCATTGTCGGCCACCTAGGCTCGCCGGAAGCGCGCGTAGGGCGCAATGAGAATGCGCGCCCCAGTTGCCGCCGCAAAACCTAGGGTTTGCGCTCGCCGCCACCGCTGTCTTTCTCCTCCCGAGCCATGCCGAGCTACACCACCACCATCAACAACCGAAAAGCGGGAGAGATGCCAACACCAGTGCAAGAACTCCGCGCGACGTGCGCACGCGAAACCCTAGGGTTTTGCCGCACCTGCGCACGCCGCCGCGCGCTCCTGGCTGTCGCCCCACGCCTGCCGCGCCTCCCCAGCCCTCGCTGCCGCCTATCGTGCCATGCTACGCCTCCACGACCATGCCTTTGTGCGGGCTGCTTCATGCAGCGCGCGGCTGCGCAGAACCTAGGGTTCTGCTGCGCTGGTTGCGGCCTACCCCAGCCATCCGCTGCGTGCGCCACCGGTGTGCCTTCGCAACTTCACGACCGCCGTGGACGTCCCTCGTGCCGGCACCATCGTGCCCCACCGCGATGCATCGCGCGATCCTTTGTTCATCGTGTTCTTCTTTCTCTGTTTTACAGATTTAATTTTAAATTGAAAAATTACATGGAATTGCATCCTAATACAATTTGGAATTTAAATCTAACCACGGATTTATCTCGTAGGTGAAAAACGAATCCTTATAAAAGGGCGGATTAACCCGAGAACCACGAGGAACAAAAACAGAATCATATAATCCATAAACCATTCATGCATTCATTCAATAATAATTATCATGCAAATTATATGCAATATTATTTTTCCTGACAGAGCCAATTAATCAACCTGGCTCTGATACCAATTGAAGGGATTCGTGAACTAAATTACGAAGTTTGTTTGCCAAGATCGGTAATTGGAATATAAAAAATAAATTGTTGTGCCTATGATTATTCCTAGCCTATTGATTATGCATAAGGAGGTTTATGCGGAATACCTGGATTGTAGAAAGCTGAGGAACGAGTGCGTAGAGATTTGATCCTCGATCCTTTTTCTCATGCACCAAGATTTATTCCTAACAGATTGAAGAATTAAATCTTATGAAAATTAAATAATAATCTTAGAAAATAAACAAGAGGGAGAGAAGAAAGAAGATCATTCTGATCTAATCTTCTGATCTGTATCCCAACTCCAATCCAAATATCTGGTGAAGATTCCCTTCGGATTCCTTGCCCGGTTGAGAAGAAAAATTTCCTCCTCATTTCTCAGATCTTAGTCGATCACCACAGCTCCCAAAATAAGGTTTGTTGTGTGCAACATATGATCTTGTGGTGTGTTGTGATCTGAGAACCTTAGGCATATTTATAGGAAAATAATGGACTTCTATTGGGCCTGAGTTTTCATGGGCCAGACCAGGGACCAGAATTTCAAATAGCAAATAAGGCCTATAAATTAATTAATTCCCATATTCAACCCAGAATATAATTAATTAATTAATATCGATTCATTCCACCAGAGAATCAATATTGTCCTACCTATTTGCTACCATGTTTTGAGGTACAGGTTGCATGGGCTCGGTTTATCCCCACATTTAAGGTTACATACATTCATTAATTAATTTAAGCTCTGACAAGCTATTTAATTATTTAACATCTTATATTCCTGAGTCAATCCACTCAAACCTTTACACTTATGCTTGAACTTAATCAGCCTGCAGGACTTTAGCATAACGAACCTTTTAAGCTGCTCAAGGAATGTCACCATCCTATACTGGATGTGGTTACCCAGTTCCAGTACCAGACAGTCATACACAAACTGCTATCACCCAAGATACAGATATACAAGCTCAACTAGAGTATTTCACTGCAACTCAAAGTGATACACAATCTGTGTATACTTCTGTACCTTCATATAGGCTTAGGATCTCATCAAGCCATAGAGATCTAGATTCTTTTAATGTTAGATAAAACAAATCAATCTCAACTTAGTTCCTCATTAATGTGTGCCCCACACCAGCATACCAAGCCATCCAAGATAAGATGTTTATTACCGCGTATGCTGCAGCCTACACCGACAGTTTATCCTGGAACTGTCTCAGCTGTGATAACCATTTATATCTCGCTAGGTCAAACGATCCATACGACCTTCCGTGGTCTACTACACACTGTATGATCTCCCTATCGACGAGATAAGAGGATAATTGTGTTTGCGACACATGTTTGTTAATTCAGACAAGAGATGAACATATAACATTTATGATTCCCAGTATATTAACCAATCATCCTTGTACATAATATACCAATCATAATACTTTCAGTATATAAATCCATCAAAATTAGAGTAGATTCTCACAAAATTCTCACTTCCCACTCATTCACAACCTCAACCAAGGTGGATTTCTAGCCAAATCAATTCAAATGGAAGATCAATGAAGGCTAAGGAGTAGATCATGTCTTAAATCACTCAATTGGGGAAATTATCTTCCTTGATTTACTATTGTAATGAATTTGTTTTCATTTTGTATCCAATTGAATCTAATCAAAGGTATGTGTAGCTAAATCCTTGAGGATGTTGGTAGATTGAAGCATTGAAATGTTTAATTAAGCTTGAATTGTATGTTTACTTCCATTCAATTTATTGCACTCACTCGATCATTTTCCTAAATCACATAGCGTAGGCATTAACCAGCTATGTGTGTTTTAGACACCGAAATTGCAGCCAATATGCGGATCTAGATGTTGTGTGAAGTGTAGATGCATATAGGTTTTGATCTAATCCCTGTGCAAAGATTGCCTATAGGTCGATAACCTACGGTCTATTTGGAGTGGAATTAGATGCTATAACGTAATTGTTTGTGTGTTTAGTTTCATCTACTCTTATCTTGCTGGTGCTAAGGGAGATAGAAAGCTTTGGGGGGTAGGTTGATCATCTTTGAATGGATTAAATACTTGTTTGCATCATTTAAATCATTTCATGGTTTCAAGGTGGATATGTTACCAATGTCCTTGTTTTATCATTGTTGAATTTGATCCCATGTGTTTGAGAATTATAATTGCTATAGAGTGTGGAAGTGAATTGATGAATGATGAGAAAATGCATGTTTAGTTAAAGCTTTCCTAGTTAGGTAGTTAGAGTTATTCATTGCTTAGTATATTTAACAACTCAACGACTAGTTCATTCTCTGATATGAAGCAATACATGATTATCTAGTATTCTAGTGGGCGAAGCGAGAAGAACTCGGATTGATATTTTATTCTTGCATTGCATTAGAAATTCTATTGAGTTTTTAGTGTGATCCCATTAAGGCAATAAGGTGGGCACTATTTTACCTTAAATTTATGAAGCATGATATCGAGTTATTGGCTCATTATTTTATAAAACACATGAAAATGTGATTTGTTTTGAACTGAATAAGCATGTCTAAATATTTTGATTTTTTGCACCTATCTGTTTTCCTCTGGATCAAATGTAATTGATCAGAGAGATTTGTGTGGAATATGTTCTCTGTGGTCGTAACAAGAAATATCCAATAGCCAAGGTTGTAGCTTTTGGCAAAATGTGATTTATTAAACGATTGGGTCTCGAAGGATTGTACCGAGACTAGTTGATTGTGATGCAATGGGGTTGAGATAATCTCTTCCCACTTATGCATCGTGGTTTGGAAGTAAGCCTGCTTCCTTATCACAAATAATAAAAACAGATAGTGTCACCGAAACATGAAATCGAGTTGTGCACAACGCTTTGAAAAATAAAATGATTTTGGTATACATGGTTGATCTTTTAAATAAAACCCCATGTATGAACCAGTGTTAAAGACATAGTATTCCTATATTGTATGTTTTATTTGGGCTTGTGTTCACTGGGTACTCATACTCAGCCCTGCATGTATTTATAAACATGTAGGTTGAGCGGTTGAATAGAACAAGGTGGTGTGGTGGGCGTCAGAGCATTCATGTGGATGTGTATCTTCATATATACATCCTCTTCCATTGCTCAACTTCTGAACTTATTATATAATTCTCGTACTTGTTTTTGTGATGATTCCTTTGTTTAGGTTTATGTTTGAGGAATACTCTTGAACTTTCTTGTTTTTATGCCCATATGTCTATCTATCGTCTTGTGTGGAATTTCATCAAGTTTGGTATTGTTCTTTTGATTCTCCTCCGATTATCATTGTCACCCCCAGAATCCACGGGAATATTTTTAGGACGTGACACAAAAGGAATACAAAATAAAAGGAATACAAAATGTTACAAATCCTCTACTAAAAGATTTTACAACTGTGCAGATTTCACTTTCATGGAAAATAAACTTTTTTTTGAATTCCTCTCTTCAGGGGAAGATTTCAATGATGGAACATAGTACTCATGAGTCCTTTGAACCATTGAAAACCCTTGACCTTCTGCATGTACAAGTCCGTGTTGTTAAATTTGAATCATCATAGTCAAACTCTCCGTATGTTCCAGTTGAACCTGAGTCCTTTGAACCAATCACATTTGAGTCACTCGGTCTTATCCAAACCAGTATCATCTCCAACTCCAAATAGTGTCAGATTTCCTCGAGTTTATTGAATGAGAAAGTTCATTCCTAAATAATACAAGTCCAAGAATTCGCTCAAAATTCTAGAATTGAAATCATGGTAAAATCAAACCCACCTTATACACACAATATGTTGAACACTCCAATGATTCAACAACCGTTCTAAATTTTCTCATTATTGTTAGAAAATTAACCAAGGAATGTACTAAATGATCGCTCTATCCACTATCATGCTATGTCTCCTTTAAGTGCCTATCACCACCCAAAAAAGACTCACTGTGAGTTTGAACATCATTGACATCTTTAAAAATGTGTCTGAGACATTGTCAAAGAGGGAATGGAGGGATGCTATGAAAGAAGAGATGAGTGCATTACAAAAGAAAAAAATATGGGAGATCGTTGTTAAATCGAAGAGGAAAAAAAAATTTGATTGAAAGGGGATTTTTACATTGAAGTAAAAGGTTGACGGATTCCTTCAAAGATAAAAGGCAAGGTTAGTAGCTAATGGTACACTCAGACTTATGGGTGGATTATCAGGAAACATTTGCTCCAATTGCAAAAATGAACACTGTGATAATTTTGTTATCATTGGCTGCTCACTTCAATTGGTAATTGCTACAGTATGATGTTAAGAATGCATTCCTCCATGGTGACTTAAATGGGGAAATCAACATTAACATCCCACAGGGACTTGAAGAGGACATAGGCTGAAAAGGCCCTTTATGGGTTAAAACAATCTCCTAGAGCATGGTTTGACATATTTGCAAAAGTCACGAAGGAATCTGGGTATGAACAAAACCAAGGTGTCCACATTCTTTTTTATTAAGCATTCAGTCATAGGTGGAGTGACTAGTCTTTTAGTCTATGTGGAAAACATCATAGTGACTGGAAATGATAAGAAAGAGAAGCATGTATATGAAACAAACTAGGGAAATTGAAGTACTTCATCAGTATTGAGGTGACATATTCCACACAGGAGATCTTCATATCTCAGCAAAAGTACTTGATTGGTTTGTTGGTAGAAACATAGATGATTAGTTGTAAACTAATCTCTACATCAATAGATCCAAACTATAAGTTAGGAGAAGATAAAGAAGAACGAATTTGGAATGTACAAGAGGTTGGTTGACAGACTCATATATTACTCACACTCAAACAAACATAGCATATTCTGTTAGTATGATATGCTACTTCATGCATGATCCTAGAGAACCTTATCTTCAGGTTGCTTACAGGGTGTTACATTACTTTAAAGGTGTCGCGCCCCCAAATCAGACCTATGAGACAGTCCAACGTGCGACATGATGCACACTAAGAGAAGTTGTTATTTAAGCTGAAATAATTATTCTTGCAAAAGCAATTAAAGGACTAATCGAACATGAAACAAGATCATGAAGGTTGAATAAATATTACACAATAGAGAATAGAGTCAAATAAATGGTACAAGCATGATGGGACAATAAATTAACACATGCTTGAAAGAAAAACACAAAGAACACAATTCGATTTTAGAATAGTCGAATTTCTAAGACTATGTATGAAGACATAGCACGTCGCTTCGATACCATAACCAAACGAA
This sequence comes from Plectranthus barbatus, assembly GCA_026898455.1. Lineage (NCBI taxonomy): Eukaryota > Viridiplantae > Streptophyta > Magnoliopsida > Lamiales > Lamiaceae > Plectranthus > Plectranthus barbatus. Next base: position 19,230 of record JAPKLW010004395.1, read on the forward strand.
TCAAATCATGCTAGGAGAACAAGAATAACATAGCATTCATAACCAAGAATTAATCTTAGGAAAATCAAGAGGTTACATGATCTAGCATTGAATCAACCAAGCATTCAAAAGTTTAATACATAATGAGATTTTGAAGAACTCTAGATCAAATATCCAAGTAACATAGTAATGTCACACATGCCAATCAAAGATATAATCAAAAGCTACAGGGATTCGATTTTGGTATAAATCAAACAAATTATATATAATAAAGATTCGTCTCGAATCCATCTTCGATCCCCACCTCATAACACCACCTCCACCTTTATCAATTGGTACCTACACATAGGGAAAACATGCATATGGGCAAAGTACACGAATGTACCCAGTGGTCACGGTGTCCCAAAAACAATACATAAAATATATCATGAAATCACCACACACGCATGCATAATACAAGGTTTTATTGAAATCATCATGTATATGCACAAATCATTTTATCTCACTTGGAAGTTTCTGTAAGGATTTTGCCGGCGAATCGAATCGCCAAATCCAACTGAACCGGATCGTTTCATGGATGTTGAGAATAATTATCAATATGATATACCTAGCATGCTCCTATGAATTTAATGCATTGGATTAGGGATTATCTTTCTTTCGTAGAGTCAGATCCGATCTTTTGCGTTTGAATTCCAATCCTTTGATTCAACCACACGATTTAATTAAATCTATGGAAACAGAAATTAGACAAATTCAATTTCTAGATTTAGTTAAAATAAAGAAAAGAGAAGAAATTTGTTCTCCAGATTAGGCCTTCAGATATGTATCCTAATGCTGTTCAATCCTGCTACTGGTGAGGATTCCACAGGACTGTGATTGTGTAGGCCAGAGCCAAAACTTCGTCTCCCAAACACACACAGAGTCGCCGCCCCTGTCTCTCTCTCCCTAGGGTTTCGAACTGATTTGAATGTTCTGAGGTGGCTAGGGTTTCAGAAAGAGAGTTGTCTATTTATAGACCTAAGGTTTTAACCCTAATGGGCTACTGGGCTCAATTCAGCATATTTAATTGGGCTAGACTTGTGACCTAATGCAAATAATAAAGTGGGCTTATGAATTAATCAATTCTCTTGTCCACAACCCAGGACACAATTAATTAATTAATTAATATTAATTCTTTTTCACTACAAAATTTATACTGACCTACCCCTTTATTACCACATTATGAGAATGGGCTGCATTTACTTGAGAATCCCCATATTTAAGGTTACCGGACATTCATTAATTAATCGGAGCTTATGACAAACTCTATCTACAATTAATTAATATCTTATTTTCCTGAGAAGTACCACTCAAACCTTATCACTCGTGCTTGAACTTAATCAGCCTGCAGGACTTTAGCACGATGAACATTTTTTAGCTCCTTAGGGAATGTCCCCATCTTATAACTCGGATATGGTTACCTAGCTCTAGTCTCAGGCTGCAATACACTAACTATGGCTATCTAAGATGCGGGTATATGAGCACGTTACTCAGACTCCCCACCATGGCAAGTCAAAGCAACAGTCAACCCGTGCAAGCCCCTGAACCTTCGTTAAGATTTGGACTCAATCAAATCGAGATCTTGTATTCTCTGAGTCAGACAGTAGAATACTCACTGTGGTCCAATCAATACGCCACCATGCATATCAGCATATCAAGCAATCAAGACAAATTACTTTTTTTCCGACTATGCTACAACCTATACCGACAGGCTTATCCTCGTATGTTGTCTCGGCTGTGATAATATTTATATCTCACTAGGTCAAGTGATCATACTGTCTTTTGCAATCTATAACACGCAGTATAATCGTCCCTATCAGCGAGATAAGAGGATACATTATTACTCGCATGTAAGTTTGTTAACAAATAGAAAATATCGTGGATTGTATACTTATCGTAATAAATGCTTTCTGTATACAAAACCCAACAATCTCCCATTTATACTCAAAGCATTACACTCGCTATTATAGAGTAGTGCGTCTATCTAGCCTAGCTATTATATCAACCACTGCCAGTGGTAGGCATCCACCTCAGACCTAGTCCATGAATATGTCTTTCGTAAACCTTCTGTGGCAAGCACTTTGTGAATGGATCAACTAGGTTGTCACTAGTGTCAATCTTCTTGATCTGCACATCGCCCCTCGATACGATCTCTCATATGATATGGTACTTCCTCTCTATGTGTTTGCTCGCCTTGTGAGTCTGTGGTTCCTTCGAGTTTTCCACTGCACCAGAGTTGTCACAATGGATTGTGATACTCGTAGGAAGACTCGAAATCACATCCAACTCTAAAAGGTAGTTCCAGAGCCATACCCCTTCTTTCGGAGCTTCGGAGGCGACGACATATTCCGCCTCCATGGTGGAGTCAGCAATGCATTTTTGCTTTACGCTCCTCCAAGATACGGCCCCACCTCCCAAAGTAAACACATAACCTGAGGTCGATTTCATCTCATCCTGGTCCCCTTGGAAATCCGAATCTGTGTAACCCACAGGGCACAAAACCTCACTTTGATAAACCAGGCAATAATTCGTAGTCCTCTTCAAATACTTGAGGATGTGCTTTACCGCAGTCCAATGTGCATGTCCATGGTTAGACTGATATCTTGCTACCATGCCAACGGCATAAAAAATATCAGGTCTAGTACACAGCATTGCATACATGAGACTACCCACCGCAGATGCGTATGGTACAAGACTCATATCATCTTTCTCACTTTGTGTCACAGGACACTGCCCAATAGAAAGATGTACGCCAGGTCTGAAAGGTAGCAAGCCTTTCTTGGTGAGTTGCATGCTGAATCGGGCTATCACAGTATCTGTTCGTGTGTGAAACACATTAGTGCAAGTGCACACTGATGGGTTTTGTATACTGAAAGCATTTATAATAATGAGTATACAACGGTTTATTTCTCCTATCTGTTAACAATCTTACATGTCTGAACAATGGTATCATCTTGTCTCACCGATAGGGACGATCATACGGCGTGTTGTAGATTGCAGAAGACAGTATGATCACTTGACCTAGTGAGACATGAACCTGATCACAGCCGAGACAGCGTATGAGGATACGTCTGTCCGAATGGCTGCGACATTGTCAGAATAAGTAGTCTGTCTTGGTTACTTGACATGCTGGTACGCAGGGGTGGCGTATTGATGGACCGTAGTGACATGTATTCATCTGTCAGACATCAGCGAATACAAGATCTCGTTATATTGATTGAGTCTAAACTCTAACAAAGGTTCAGGGGTTTGCACGGGTTGACTGTTGCTTTGACTTGCCATGGTGGAGAGCCTGAGTAACGTGCTCGTATATCCGCATCTTGGGTAACAGTAGTTCGTGTAGTACCGCCTGAGACTGGGTTTAGGTAACCATATCCGAGTAATAGGATGGGGACATTTCCTGAGGAGCTCAATAACATTCATCGTGCCAAAGTCCTGCAGGCTGATTAAGTTCAGGCACGAGTGATAAGGTTTTAGTGGTACTACCCAGGAATTATAAGATATTAATTAATTGTAGATAGAGCTTATCAGAGGCTCCGATTAATTAATGAATGTCCAGTAACCTTAAATATGGGGATTCTCAATTAATGCAGCCCGTTCTTATAACGTGGTAATAAAGGAGTAGGTAAGTATTAATTATGTGGTGAAAAAGAATTAATATTAATTAATTAATTGTGTCCTGGGTTGTGGACATGGGAATTAATTAATTTATAGGCTCACTTTATTATTTGCATTAGGTCCCAAATCTGGCCCAAGGAAAGTGTGCTGAATTGAGCCCAGGAGCCCTCTAGGGTTTACAACCCTAGGTCTATAAATAGACAACTCTCTCTCATAAGTTGAATGACAGTTGAAATACCCTAAACCTAGAGAGAGAGAGAGAGAGTGGGCGCCGATCTTGAAAGAGAAGGGAGGAGAATTTCGAGTTCTGGTCCTGCTGAAAGCATAGATCTGTGGAATCCTCACCAGTAGCAGATCTGAATGCACCGGGATACAGATCTGAAGATCTAATCTGGAGAACAACAAACTTCTTTCTTCCCTTTTGATTTTCAATTTTATTCTAATAAATTAGGGTTCTAATTTCTGTTTTCGCTGATAAAATAGGATTGCGTGGTTGAATTAAAGTTGGAAATTCAAACGCAAAAGATCGGATCAGACTCGACGGAATAACGGTATATTCCTCAATCCACAATTCTGGTTATTAAATTCATAGGATCATGCTAGGGTTTATTATGTATTTAATTATGCACAATATCCATAAATCGATCCGGTTCAAATTGGTTTTGGTGATTCGGTTCACGGGAAAACCTTACAATTGGTATCAGAGCCAGGTTCTTAATTTATGGCTATTTTGTGTATAATTAAATTCGATAAGCATGTATGAATTTATCATTTTGTGGATGTTGGTTATTGTTCCTAGTGGCAACCCGTGTAATTCAGCCCGTGGTGGTTTATCCGTGTAGGGCTGAATTATTTTTGTAAAATCACGAGAAAATTCGTGATTAGTGTAGATTTTGAAAAATTGTAATAGAATAGATTCTGTAATATTTATTTTTCAAAATTATGTAATTGGATGGGTCGAGGACGAAGAACGAAGATGGAGCTGGCGCAGGGCCGGTGGAGGACGACGGTGGGCGACGGCAGGCGGCGCGGCAGGCGCGCGGCCGAGCACGGCGTGCGCGGCCTACGCACGGGGACCAGGGCCGTGGGCACGGTGCGCGCGCGAGCGTGCTGGTGGTCGTCGTCGTCATCGGCTGATGTTGTCCCGTCGCGATGGGTCGTGTTTGGTGGTTTGTGCAATCCTCTGTAAACCCTAGGGTTTACATTAGGGTTAGGGCAAATCATCAGATCACAAAGGCCTAAATCCCAAAAGATTTGGTGAATCAAGTTTTGGAGGCCCTTGAAGATTCGAGAAGATTTGTATCTATCCAAATAGATTCAAATTCAAATTGTAATAGATAGGATTTTATTTTTCCTATTTTGTGGGGCCACGAGGAATTTTCGTTTGCCTTAATTGTCCTCGTATGATATGTGATTTTTTATGTGCGCAATTAAGCATGTGTAGATAATAGGAAAAGCATGATTTATCGCTTTTATTATTTACAGCTTTCCAAGAATGCTTATGTGATTAATTTCTTTTTTTGGATTATATTTTGGGAATTTTTGGGCTTGTTTAATTACATGCAAAAATTTGGAAAAAATAATAACAAAGAAATTATATGTGCGCATATAAGAAACCTTTTAAAAGAAAAATACTAAGCAAATTTTTTTAATTAAAATCAGTAGACCTCCACAAAGCGGTCCTAGGCTGTAAGTGTATCTCTCGTTCTAGTAAACGTCTACGAGTGTAGCTTGCTAGTTCCTAGAGGTGCATGGGTACGGTTGTTGGGATTTCTAGACAAACAATTTAAATCATGTGAATAATGGGAGGGCTTTGCGTAAACGTCTACGAGTGTAGCTTGCGTAGATCTCTTTCACAAGTATTATAGGATTGGTTTAAATTATATATAACAAAAGCTTTAAGGGCTGTGCGGTATGGTTACGTGCCATGCTAAACTGTCTCTTTTGGCCGGAGTTAAATTTGTGGTTAAATGCTTAGAAGCATCTTAGAATATAATGCAAGAATTGCATCCCTGTTCTTGACAGATGGCTTGGTCTAAGGTTTTCACTAATTATTAATTTCTAGTGTCAAAAGCATCCTGACATGGTAGTGAAATTAACTGGATTGGGGCTTAAAACCCACAGTTATGGTTGAGGGTGACATCGTAAACGTCTACGAGTGTAGCTTGTGGTGGGAACTCTTGGGCAATTAGTAGAAAACATTTGTATTTGATTTATTAAAAGGTTTTCAATGCATTTGTTTTCGAAGTTCTACGTGTATGTTCTTATTTAAGATTCTTTATTGTTTCAGATATGTCTATGTCTAATGTCATCAATATTCTCGAACAAAACACTCTAACTGGTCCAAACTTCCTGGAATGGAAGTGCAATCTCGAGTACCTCCTGATTGCAGAAGAACATATGTTCGTTCTGCAAGTACTTCGTCCCGAAGTGCCAACTGCTGAATCCAGTCAAATGGATATAGACTTTTATAACAAGTGGGAGAAATCGAACAATGTAGTCAAGTGCTACATGATGACCACTATGTCGAAAGTCTTCCAGCAGCAACATCAGCACCATAGGGATGCCTATGACATCATGACGAGTCAAGAGGCAACCTATGAGGAAACTGATAGAGCAGTCAGGTTCAATCTCATGAGAGAAATTGTGAGTAAGAAAATGACTGATGGCACCTCAGTGAGAGCACGTAGTTACCATGACTCACCTCATGGATGAACTAACTGTGCATGGTGGAGGTATCGACGCTGAGGCTAAGGTCGATATCATACTGAACACTCTACCCAAGTCCTTTGAGAGTTTTAGGTTGAATGTTGTCATGAACAAGAAAGAGTATACTCTTAATGAGTTACTCAATGACTTGATGGCAGCGGAATCGGTCATGAACCCTCAGAAGGTTGCCTTGGCTACTTCTGGTAATCTCTCTGTTGTATCGAAAAGTATGAAGCGGAAGAAAGGGATTAAGAAATGGGCCAAGAAGACACCTGTGAAGGATGGTGGGGCTGGGAAAAAGCCTAAGGTGGTGACTGACAGGGACAGTTGCTTCAGGTGTGGTAAGAAAGGACATTGGAGGAAAGATTGTCAAGCCAACAAAGCTAGACAAGGTATGCCATTTGCATGTATAACTGTAAGCATGATTAGAGTCTGTTGTTGCTCTTCTAGAGCTGTAAGCACTGACTTGTTGATCATGTTGTTGTACTTTGCAGGGGACCGTGCCGACAAGGCTGGTGAATGATGGCAAGAAGATACCAAACTGGATGAAGGCAACATTTTATGACGGAGCTTCATGGAGTTTTCTTTTCTTTATGTTTTGATGAATTAAGTACATTTGAGAGTTTATTTGTGGGCCGTGGTTTATCGGCAAGACAAATTTTATCAACTTTTATGGATACTTGTTATTTATGATTTTATCATTGGTAATAACAATGTTATCCGTTATGGGATGTTGATTTACAATCTCTATGTTACTTCGATCAAATATGTCCTTAAGTATTGCATGTAAATCATCCGTAATTGATAATCCTAGAAAGAGAAAACTTACATCTTCTGATGAGGATCTTACATATCTCTGCACTTGAGACTGGGTCACATCAGCTTGAAGCGGATTCAAAGACTTGAAGATGACGGTACATTGGACTTAGTCCGGGCTATACCTTATCAAGTCTGCGAATCCTGCATCGAGGGCAAGATGTCAACTAGGCCTTTCAAGGCTAGTCAGTCTCGAGCAGAGGAAGTGTTGGAATTGATCCATTCTGACTTATGGGGACCGATGTCCACGCAGGCTCGTGGAGGGTACGAGTACTTCGTCACTTTCATTGACGATTACTCAAGGTATGGATATGTTTACCTGTTTCGCTACAAGTCTGAATACTTTGAGAAATTCAAAGAGTTCAAGGCTAAGGTAGAAAAGAAGGTCGGGAAAACTATCAAGTCGCTGTGATCTGAACGCGGTGGCGAATACCTCGGTAACGAGTTCCTGCAGTATTTGTCAAAAAATGGGATTACATCCCAGTGGACTGCACCGGGTACTCCCCAGCGAAATGGTGTAGCTGAAAGAAGAAATAGGACTCTTCTAGAGATGGTAAGATCAATGATGAATTATGCAAACTTACCAATTTCATTTTGGGGCTACGCATTGGAGCAGCAGCTTACGTGCTTAATGCGGTGCCTTCTAAATCAGTTCCTAAGACGCCTTCTGAGCTCTTCCTTGGTCGCAAACCTAGTTTGTGCAAGTTTAGAGTATGGGACTGTCCGGCACACGTACTGTCGAAGGAACCTGATAAGTTAGAAAGCAGGTCAAAAGTAATGTTGTTCATAGGGTATCCCAGGCAAATGAAAGGTGGTTACTTTTACTGTCCTGAGAGTCAGGGAGTCGTTGTTAGCACCAACGCTAGATTCTTGGAGGACGAGTATGTGATTAATCACAAGTCAAGGAGTGATATCGTTCTTCAAGAAATTGAGAACGAGAATGCAATTCCAAGGGAAGGGGAACGTGTAGATGTGGGTGCACCTGTGAGAGGCACAACACTACAAACACGTTCTTCAGTGCAGGGTGCAGGACCACAAGTTACTGCACCTACGACTGAAACGACACCGATGCCTCGTCGTAGTGGGAGAGTTATTTTCTAGCCGAAAAGATACATGTTCGTGGGTGAGTCTTCAGACTTGAGCCCAGAAGACGGACATGAGGACTCTGACCCACTGACTTACGAAGAGGCAGTGCAAGACAAGGATGTTGCCAAATGGCGTGTCGCCATGGATTCTGAAATTGAATCCATAACTGCTATGGATGTATACCAGAAAATCGATTTGCCGGATGGCTCTAGGGCCATAGGGTGCAAATGGGTATACAAGAGAAAGAAAGGGGCTGATGGAAAATTCACGGCCTTTGAAGCCAGGCTGGTGGCAAAGGGTTATAGTCAGAAAGAGGGCATTGACTATGACGAAACCTTTTCACCCGTAGCCATGCTCAAATCCATCCGGATACTCCTTGCCATAGCTGC
>JAPKLW010004396.1:0-27853 GCA_026898455.1 Plectranthus barbatus
AGTATGACTTTAAGGAGGATACCTTAAAGTCCATCAGTTACAAGACACCAGTCTCGATTCCTCGTACTGACGAATAGTGCCGTTCTGACATAAAGAGATCAATGTCAGATAAAGCGGACAAAAGTATGGCACTTTTCGGAAAAACATACCTGCCGCCGTCAGAAGGACATGCGAGGACAGAGACCTTTTCCGGATGTGTCCAAACGGCTAGAAGATTTGAATGGGATCCCGCGTCTATAAATAGGTCGGAACTACCAACATTTAAGACGCTTGCTTCCTGACATTCAATACTCTTCACCTACCGAAAGACTGCAAATTTATTACGCTCAAGCAAGTAGTAGCGCATACAACTTTCGAGGCTTTTCTTAAAGCTTACCGTGTGTTGATTTATTCAAACACGAGACTTCAAGCTTCCAGCTGGTAAGTTACTGATCTCTTTGGTGCTCTTTCTCTTCCGAGGAAGTTCACAGCAGCTCTTGTGCCAGCCAGCACTTGAGTTATCACGGGCAGTTTGCCGTATTGAGAAGCTACGTTCTTGGGAGAACTAAACACCCAGTGAAGCTGTGGAGGTTGAAGTGACGTGCTCGCACTCCACCAGCTGATCAGAGTTGAAGAAGGAAACAAGGCCGGGAGCGGTTGATCTAGTGAACTGGTGGACGAGGCATTCACCAGCTAGAGATAGATCGTAGGACTCTTGTACCTGATTACTCTTAGTGAATTTCCAGTGCTACGACTGGAGAGTGGACATAGATCAGTTGATCGAACCACTATAAATCCTTTGTCTTTATCAGTTTTCTGCATTACATTCTTATTTTAAACCCAGCACCCAAGTGCTGGTGTATACTCTGAAAACTGATAACTGTGTAAACAAGGCCTAAATTTTTCTAAGTCTTGAATCACCAGCTGACAGGTCCCAGTCAGTTGGTTAACCAGCAAGTGCAAGAAAACGATTATATTATTTCCGCTGCAAACGTTTTATACTCTGAAAAACAGGGACCATCAAGGTTAATTTCATCTTGATTTGCAAGATCAACTATTACGTGCAATTGCCGAACTGTGGAGAAGTTCAAGGAAGAACTATAAAAATCCTAAATCCAACATTCAAGGAGGTTGTGAGGTGCGTCCTCACTCCAAGAAGTATTGAGAAGATTGATATCAAATGTTCTTGAAGGGGCACTGTGACCAAACGGTGGAGTTGCTTACAGTTAGAGATCAAATCCGACCTGTTGTATTCAATCTTAGTGAATTCCAGTCAACAGACTGTAGAGTGGACGTAGAACATTTGTTTGAACCACTATAATCTTTGTGTTATTTACTATTTCATTGCTTTATTTACTTGTTAATTTTAAACCTAGCTTCCCAAGTGTTGGAGTATAATTTGCAATAAACCTAAGTGCTTCTCGAGCTTAAAGACATATTTTATAAGAACTTGTTGAGTCTAGACCTCAGCAAGATAAGTGCAAGATCTTTAATATTCCGCTGCATTAATCATTACTCTTATCGGGGACGAACAATTATTGAGATTGATTAATGTTGTGCTCTTGAGATCGAGAGGAGATAATCACACATTAGTAATTAAGGTTTAAATTTCCAAACAATGAATTGAATCCATCTTAATCTAATTTTACCCATTGATGAGTTGATAAATTTTACATGTTAATAGATTGATTATTTGCCCTGGGATCTGTATTTTTATTTATTGTTTTCAAAACCCTTAAATTATTGTCTTATCATCTTTGAATTACAAAACCAAATCATTTTCCAAATTACTCAAACAATCAAGATTTTTAGAAACCATGGCTAGTACATGAAATAGATTCAATATACAATCCCTGTGGGTTTGACATTCAGGTTATAAATTTATTGCCTCTTTGCTATAACTTATATGCAATTTTAGCATTGATCAACAAGCTCCAAAATAATTAATATATTTTATTCCTTAGTTACACCACTCAACATTTTCATTTGTGCTTGAAATTAATCAACCTCCATGACTTTATCATAATGAACCATTTGAGCCACTTAGGGAATGTCACCATCCTATACTGGATATGGTTACCTAATTCCCATCACAAACAATCATACAAAAACTACTATTACATAAGATTCAGATATTCGAGGGCATGAAAGACTCTCCACCATAGTTTCTCAAAGTGATATACAAATCTTTATATACCTCCATACCTTCATTAGGCTTAAGATTCCATCAACCTATAAAGATCAAGATTCTTTTAATGTCAGATAAAGTAGTTATTTTTACTTATGTCCTATCAATACGTACCGAACACACCATCACATCTAGCAGCCAAGATAAGCCACTAAATACTAAATGTGTTGCAGCCTAAACCTAAAGTCTATCGTGGGACTATTTCAGCTATGGCAATTGTTTATATCTCGCTAGGTCAAACGATCCATACGATCTTTCGTGATCTCCTACACACCGTATGACCTCCTAATCGACGACATAAGAGGATAATGTTGTTTGTTTTATATATTTGTTAATCAATTAGGAGAATGGTATCATTGTATACAAGACAATAATCATTATCGGTATATAAAATGAAACTGTTTACTAAAATACCAATCATAATGCTTTGCAGTATACACAAACCGCTACACCGAAGATGCAAATATTAGAGTACATGTAAGACTCGCCATCATAGCAAGTCAAAGTGTGCTGAACTTGTGTATGCCCCTTCGCCTTTTATTAGGTTTTAGATCATAGCAAATATGTTGAGATCTGGCTCAGTCATTTGTCAATGATAATAGTACATCTCACTGTTGATTCCTTCAATACATACAGATGTACCGACACATCAAGTAGTTAGGTTAAGCTCATTTATATATTGATATGTCTCAGCTTAAAGCAACAACCTATCCTAGAGCTATCTCAATCGTGATACTTGTTTATATCTTGCTAGGTCAAACTATTCATATGATCCTCCTTTATCTCTCACACACCATATGGTAATCCTTATCGACAATATAATAGGATATAATTGTTCATATCGTATTTTTGTTACATTATATAGCCACTATGTTGATGCAACACAGTTATGAAGACCAATGTATCTAATGTTTTATAGTTACGAATAAACTTATTCATAAATTCTTTATTATACAATCCAAACATCCGCCAACTACCTTGAAAGGTAAAGGCTCTTTGCTGGTGAAGGCATTTCAGTCAACAACCTCCAAACAAGCTCGTGATCCTCACAACTCGATAATTCCTAATGTAGGACTTTACATGTTTGAACTAATCCTAACTAGAGACACACTAACTAACTGGTGGTCAGTTTGACACATCTAAACATACAATCAGAAGTAAAATTATTCTTAACTTTAATAATGAAAATTTGACTGATGAAACTCAACAGATGCCATGATTAGTGAAATAGTACCAGTCAGTTCAACCTTAGATATCAGTTTTGAAGATTCTCATCTACTGGATGTACCAGTTATGGCATCTGACAATCCTGTTTCAACCAGTCAGAATTGATAAGTCGATGTCCTTAAAGGTCTAAAATGGTTAAGTAACCATCCCCTTTTGATATAACTGATAGATCAATTAGCTCAGTTCGTATGAGATAATGAAGTGCTATGTTCACATGTTTCATTGATAAAAGAGTTCTAATCAAAGAAGATAAAACCTTGAAGATACCAATGAGTTCGAAAGCACAATTAACTCTTCATGAAAAAGGAGAGCCAGTCAACCCTTCTATATATCAATGCATCATTGGATCACTTCTCTACTTGACAGCCAACCAGACATATTATATACAATAGGAGTTTGCATGTGATTTTGATCCAATCTGAAGAAATCTCATTTTGAAGCAGTCAAATGGATTGTGAAGTACGTAAAGGGAATAGAGTCCCTTGGTATATGTTATTCTAATGATGACCACTTAGATCTGATTGTTTATTTAGATTCAGACTTTTGCAGATGCCACATCGATCGAAGAAGTACAAGTGGAACTTGTCAGTTCCTATGACATAAATAGTTCAGTTGGTAAAGAAAGAAGTAACATAGAATCACAATGTCTATAACAGAAGCAGAATATGTGGCCATAGGATGTAGATCTACTCAATTGTTTTGGATCAAACAACAACTGCTGGATTATGATGTCAAAACTAGCATCGTACCGATTTATTGCAACAATCTCATACAACTTTATCGAATGAAGCACATTGATATTCATCATCATTTCATATGGGATCAAGTGGAAAATAAAGATTTAACTGTTCAACAAATGCGTACAGAGGATAAGCTAGCAACCATATTCACCTATTCTCTTCTAGAAGCTAGATTTCAAGAATTTTGTATCAAACATAGACTTTTAGATATGATGAGAATATTGATGAAGATAACTGAGTTTTAGCTCTAAGTTATATTTTCTCAAACTAACCAGTTGGTGTTATATTGGTAAAGCTCGACTAATGAGGTTGCCCGAAAGCTGGAGGACTTTACATTGTGTTTTTATATGTTAAGGGGATTTTCAGTTTTAACTTATCTAGGAGTGGACCTAGGGACTTTTGTCATCCGAACATCCTTAATATCATATGTCTTTTGATATATGTTTTATTTTTCTTGTTAGCTCATTTAAAACCTAACAACTAATCAAGTTGTTGGCGTATATTTAAAAACGTAAGCTTAGGAAACTTGCTAATTAATTAGTTTTTCAAAGTTAAAACTTACAATTGGATTCATTTACATCTAAAACTTCCATTAGATGCAATATCTTGTATTTTGGGAACAATATAAACTACTAAAGCAGGAGTCTGCGTGTAATTCCAATACCATCTGAAGAAATCTCATCTTGAAAATGCTAAATGGATGGTGAAGTATGTAAAGGGAACAAAGTCCCTTGGAATTTGCCAATCTAATGATGACCACTTTGATCTGATTGGTTATTTTGATTCAGACTTTGGCGGATGCCACATCGATCGATTAAGTACAAGTAGAACTTGTCAATTCCTATGACATATTGTTCAGTTCGTATAGAATGAAGCAACATTTAGTTTGGGATCAAGTCAAAAATAATGATTTAACTATTGAATAAACACGCACAGAGGATCAGTTCGCAGACATATTCACCAAGCATATTCTAGAAGCAAGATTTCAAGAATTTTGTATTAAATAGAGACTTTTTGAAATGGATGAGAACACTTACGTAGATAACTGAGTTCAAGCTCTAAGTTATATTTTCTCAAACTAACTAGTTGGTGTCATATTGGTAAAGCTTGACAATCGAGGTTGTTCGGAAGCTAGAGGACTTTACATTGTGTTTTAATCTATTTAGTGGATTTTCAATTTTAACTGATCGAAGAATGGACCTAGGATCTTTAGAAATCTGAACAAATTTAATATCCTATGTCTTTCGATATAAGATTTATTTTTCTTGTTATGTCATTTAAAACATAACAACTGATCAAGTTGTTGGCGTATAAGAAAAAATGAGAACTTAGGTAACCTGCTATTTAATTAGTTTTTCAAAGTCACAAGTCACTGAATAATCACTAATTGGACTCATTTACATCTAAAAGTTTCAATACATGTTATATCTTGTATTTTGGGAACAATATAACCTACTAAAGTATATAATCCATATTCTTGATGACATGATATAGAAAGAATATAGAAAATTATAAAATCCGTATTCTCTTTTAGTATCACATTCTTATTGAGTTTTATTCTTCTACTTACAAGTCAAACTATTGTTAAAGCAATAATACCAACCCACTGTCAGGCACCACTACTACAACATTTGAAGTTTGCATAACTAATTGATAATAATGGATCAACTACTTGAACAACTCCTCGGACTTCACTACTCTCTGAGAACTAATGGTGGTTGCGGAGGGGATCGTAGTAATGCGCTATATTGGAGCAGGAGTAGTGCCACTCGACTCACGAGTGGGAGTGGTTCGCTGAAATAAAGTAGGAGTAGTGTGTTGAACTAAAGTATGCTCGATGATAAGGGGATTTGGTCTGCGTCGATAAGAATGACCCTCAAACAACTCCTTGATCCATGCCCTCACCCTGGCTCAAAGGTTTTCGGTCACCAGGCTAGCCACTCGCCAAATGCTGTCATCATCAAGGTGGACCGTTTGCAGTTGCACGTCTGGTCTGACATATATATTAAAATAGAAATATAGTGAATTTAAATGATCCTAAAGTAAATATAATTCTAAAAAAATAATTTGAAGAATGGCTCTGCCGATAATGCATTCCATGATTGCTTTGTCAACGAATACGGAGATATATCCTCCCGTATTGCAATGTCGTTTGCTATGGAGGGCGATGGCTAGGAGGGGCCCAGCTGTGAGGGGCGCGACTGGGAGGGTCCACGTCAAGTGGTGGATCTCTGAGAGGTGGAGGGTTTCGATGTAGAGGACCTGCGTGAACTCGATCCCTAATACGGGATATATCTACATAAGTGCGGGTCCTCGGTCGCTTGCATACCAATCCAAAATCTAGACTAGGCTTCTACATTTGTCGACTCTTGTTTGATGCTGCAATCATGCTAAAAAAAATAGAAATAAATAACATATTGTCTTCGGTCCCCCAGAAATCCGACACGAGACAAATTTCTAAAGCCAGATACTGCATCTTTATTCCCATATTGCTGCATCTTTTTCCTTGTTCTTAAGCAACACAGTTTCACCTCCATTCAGTTCGCCGAAGCCTTTGCAATTTGTGGTGTTGCCTCGTAAAGGACGAAACCATCTTACCTTTGGGGACGATTGCCGGTTAACGAGAACTATGTTGGCGAATTCGTCTTGTGGGAAGAGGGCTTCCTCGACTCGGTTGTTTATTTAAATTCTTTTTATTTATTTATTTCTGAACTAGCGGTATTTGTAGTTCTACTTGTAAAAACTTGCATTACTAGACATAATTTGCTGCAGTGCTTTAAGATCTGTACCACAAATCACATATCCAACACACCGTGCCATGAAAGAACTCCAACTCAAACATTGAGGGCTAACTCCCTCTGCACCGATTGGTCTCACATACAAAATAGCCAAATCCAAGAGAGCCTCGTACGACCATGCCTGCAAAATAATTAAAATTATTGTTATACTTAAAAATGAACAATTACATTCATTAAATTGGATAAAAAAAAATTAAAATAAATACATCCATCGCCAAAACAATGTCATATATGTGCACTAAGCCCCTAGCCCCGATGACACCCAATTTTGCGATCACAAAAGCATCTTATGTAGTAACATGCTGAAGGACCACCAACCCCAAGGAAATGCTTTCCATTATTCGTTATGATTTACCAGTTCAACGACCCAGGTGTCTACATGACCTCTCGAATCGAAGCATGCCAACATTCGGGATACAAAGAGGATCTCAGCAATCCTCACGTAGTCGTCCATCGAATTGCTCAGCTTGACCCTCAAGTCCTTCAAATCTCATTGTAACTAGTCCACTGTGTGCAAGGATCGCCCATAATGAGCAAGACAAGAGCTCTCTCGAATGAAGTACTCCTATTTCGGGTCAAAACCCGAATCACCAAACTATAGCCTGGTGACTAGGACAAATTCTCGAACACCCAATTGGATGTTAGTTTCTCCAACACAAAACCAGAGCTCATCTTCGGCTCCCTTCACATGACTAATTGAGTTATCGAATTTAAAACATAATGAATACTAATTAATAATTTATAATAAACTTATAATCGAGTTCTCAATTAATGATTTTAAATGAAAAGAGTTCTCGAATTTTAAATATAATAATTAAGTAAGTAAATTTTACTTAATTGATAAATGTTCGACTTCTCGGTCTGTGATTTCAAATTATATGAGTTCTCGAATTTCAAAATATAATGACAAAATTAACTATTTAATTAATTTTATATAAATTAAGTAATTAATCGAGGTCTTGAATAATTAAAACAAAGAATTATAAAGTTATACACCTAATTAACAAAAAAGTACCTACCTTGTTGGCCTCCGAGGGTCAGAGTTGGTTAGCAAAGTAGAAGATTGAAATTATTTTACTCAGAGATGGGTCTTTCAAGCTAGCTGTTCTATAATAGCTTGAGTTCAGAAAAATGGTTGTTTTGTCGGTCGAGATACTACTTGGTCAGTTAGCAAGTAATACTCCAACATTTGATGTGTTGGAACTTAAATCCAGTGCAGAAAATTTAAAGAAAGCAATAAATAAAACAATGATTTATAGGGGTTCGGACAAAAATGTCCAACATCCTCTCTTCAGATGCACAGTCTAGAAATACTAAGCCATCAATTACTAAGTTGTCAACAATCTATTGTTAGCTGCTAAATCCCCGTACACCATTCCACTAGCGCACTCGTCAAGTCCTTCGCATTCAAGAGCTTCTTCAGGCTTGAAGCGTGGACGCACCACTTTGACCTTCAAACTGGACGTGAAAGTTTGAATTACTCTCAAGAACATTAGTTGTTGGTATACACCCGTGATAGTTGTCACCGGAGAAGTGACAACTCCAAGATGTTTTCTTACTCGGAGATTAAGAAAAAATAGCTCTTGCTAAAGCACAGAGCCTCGTGTTCAAGAAGGAACATGTAATATGATAGAATCAACCTGAAAGCTTAAGAATCAGAAGTTGGTAGCTTTCGAGAGATTGCACTAAAAGAAAAATACTAAACAACAATGGTGAAAAGACAATGTTTTGGACTTAAAATCATTGTCGTAGAGTGATTATAGCTTATATCGTTGTCTATTAGTGCCTAAAATGCATAAACATCACAATTGAACGTCACTGTGGTTGTTTTAAGTGTTGTCTATTACCAAAAAAGACAATGATTGTATTTGAGTGTTTTTATTTAGGTGTTGTTTTTTACATACATAAATAAATTAAATATTAATTTTTTTAAAATAAATATGTTAAATGTATTATTATGTATATCAATTTTCAAATTTAGCCATAGTCCATACTCACCCTCGCCGCTCACGACTCAGTGCTCACCACCGGAACCCGTGTCCCATGTAGATGGTTGCCATCTCTCGTCTCACTCTGCGGTTGTGCCCGCGAGGCCTTTTTGCCTTTTGCCCCACCGTTAATGCCCATTTCTCCTCTGCCCGGCCAAAACGCTTTTTGTCGTTCATTTGTGAATGACAAAAAAAAGAGTTTCAAAGATGAACGGAAAAAACGTTTCAGCCGAACAGAAGAAAAAGGGGCACTGATGGTGGGGTGACCGACGAAGAGGCGTCACGGGCACAGTCACACAGCGAGACAAGGGATGGAACCAATAGAGGAGAGACAGTGGCGCCAACCGGAGGGACAAAAGAGCCAATGGTAGGGTGGTGCAATGAAGGGCAACTGTCGGCATGGGATGCTGGATCCTAGAAGTGAGCACTGAGTCGTGAGAAGTGAGGGTGAGTAGGGACTAGGGATGAATTTTAAAATTGATATACATAATAATACATTTAACATATTTATTATTCAGAAATTAATATTTATTTTATTTAAGTGTGTAAACAACAACACCTAGATAACAACACTTAAATACAATCCTTGTCTTTTCGGTAATAGAGAACACTTAACAACAATGGTGTGGTTTAATCATTGTCTTTATGCATTTTCAGACACTAATAAACAATAGTTTAAGCTATAATCACACTCTACGATAATAATATTAAGCCCAAAACATTTTCTTTTCACCCTTGTTGTTTAGCATTCTTTTTGTAGTGTTATGGGTTGCCATTATGTAATAGTGAACTTGTTGTCTTAGAGTTTTTGGAGTATGCTTGTTTCACGAACATTGTGTATCAACTCATAAAAACATGATTAAGGGTTTTTTGGCTATATGTTTCTTAAATATGCAAAATCAACTTAACAAGCATCATTATTGAGCTGTTTCATGAAATACTTATTGGTGACTCTAATTGACCGGGTTCTTAAACATATATTTTTACTTTTTTGTTTTACAGTTTAAAATGAGTTATACCACTAAGAAAATTGACGATGTGTACAAGGAATGGGCTTACTATGTTCAAGCAGGGGCGGCGCCATCCAGGGGCTGGGGGGCGCCCAATGCCACGGAGGTGGATAAATCTTTTCTATATATATACATATACATTATATATATATGGAATGATTTCATTACCGACCCCCAATATTTTTGAAATTACTGATTGAATCTCTGAGCCTAATTAAAAAAATTAGAAATCCATCATAAAAATATTTTGGCCCAGATTAATAAAATAATGACCCAACATAATTGAAATAAAAAACTGGTGCCCAACCTAGTTGAACAAAAAAACTGGCCCAAACTTCATTAAATAAAGAAAAATTGGCCCAAACTTATTTAAATAAAAGAAAAAGATTGGCACAATAAAAGAATACAAAAGATTCAGGCTTTTCGTTCAAAACTGCATAACTAAAGAAAAAAACACTAATCTCATAACAATTCTTCTCTTCAATTCATAATTTTTAATCTTTCTTCGAAATTAATTGATATCCATTATTGATTCACAAATTTGTCATATTGTAGTCTATATTTTCGTATCTAGCACCACTAATGACAAAGTAATTATTAAGATCTCAAATCTTTATTATTGATTGTAATTATTAAATTGAATTGTTAATTATTGTATATATATATATATATATGATCATATAATAACCCATTAAATTATCAAATCCAATGATGCATATTAATTCAATCTCCCTTTTTTATTTGATCTTTAAATATTGATAAAGTACTTTTACAGAAAATGTGGATACAGTTCTATGGTTTGTTGCAATTATTATGGTAATTAATATTTTAAATATACCTTATTTAAATTTTATCTTAATTGATTTTTCAGATTACAAGTTATCCTAATTTTTATTTATTATTCATCAAAAGACATATATTATATTCTTATGGCATTACATCTAAATTTTTATGAGTAAGAGTTGTGATATTCTACTCCGAAAAAGTTATATTTATGGTATTTTTCTAAACTTTAGTAAACCAGATAGTGGAAGTATGAATAGTTATTGTTGTGGTAAAAGGATCTTGAATTTTAGAGTGAAGTTGACTTTTGCCTACTTGCATAACTCTTCACTATGTTCAAATTTTTATTGGGAGTTCAGTATAGTGTAATAGTTGTGCCTATCACGTGTTCTCGGAAAATTAGTTTGCTGGGACCATTCATTATTTTCATTTTATCAGAATTGGTGAGTTTGATATTATTAGTATTATGTATCCATACATGATGGTCTTACAGTCTATTTATTCTTCTTGTTTTAGTATTTGGTGTTCGACTCCTATACCGTACAGTCCCGACGACCCACCCCTAGGCACTATAGGCTATAGCCCCCACGACGAATAAATCCTGCATTCGCCACTGTGTTCAAGAATATGTATGGGCAATTATTTTCTTTATATTTTGGGATATCAATGGACAAGTATTTATTTTGTATTTTGAGATGTTGATGGTCAAATGCTTTGAGAATATTATTGATGGTTTTTGCATTGCTAATGGAATTTCTAATGATATTTTAGTGAATTTCGTGATTTCAATTTTGTATTATTTTGTTTACATAAGAATTTAGAAATATATTTCATAATAAATTTTATAAATTTTTTAATTTATATGACAACGGTTTTATGTAGTGGTGGTCTTTTAAAATGTGTAAAAGTGTTATCATAGATGTATATAACAACAACTAATTTTTCTAATAAACCATTGTCTATCAGATTTTTTTAATCCCTACGATAACACCACTTATGTTAATAGTCAAAATATCCCTACGATAATTATATTTATCTGTTGCCTTTCTGCATTTTTCTTGTAGTGTCGGTAGAGATTAGAAGAATGTATTGTTCAGATTAATAACCTTCTCAAGGTGGAATGTAGCCTCTATTAATAACCTTTGGATTAATACCAACTTCAAATTCTAAAGCTTTCTGACAGAGTCTATTAGCTTCCCGTGTTCTTTCTTGAACACGAGACTTTATGCTTTAGCAAGAGGCACTTCACTTTTCTTACTCTCCGAGTTAGAAAACATCTTAGAGTTATCACTTCTCCATGGCAACTATCCTGGGTGTATACCAACAACTGACATTTTTTAGAGGAACTTAAACTCTCACTTCTAGTTTGAAGGTCAAGGTATTCCCACACTTGGCGAGTGCCCTAGTAGACTGGTGGAGGGGGCATTCATTAGCTAGCAATAGATTGTTGACATTGTTGTAATTGACAGCTTACTATTTCGAGACAGCACGTCTGAAGAGAGGACATATGACAGTTTCGTCTGAACCACTATAAATCCTTATGTTATTAACTACTTTCTTTAAGCTTTCTATAATGGATTTATAACCCGATGCAACAAGTGTTGGAGTATTATTTGCAAACTGACTAAGTAATATCTCGACCGGCCAAACAATCATTTTTCTGAACACAAGCTGGTACAGAACAGCCAGCTTGGAAAGCCCATCGCTGAGTAAAATGTTTCAAATCTTCCGCTGCGCTAACCAACTCTGATCCCCGGGGACGAACTAGTGGTATCATAGTGGGTCGTTCTTAGAAATACCTGTTATGTCCCTTAGGACCAGATCCAGTGTTTTGTTGTTTTGTTTTTCTACAGGTACGATGAATATCTCAAAGCTTGCATCATACAACATGGAGAAATTCAGGGCATGGAAGAAGAGATCTCTGATCCAGCTCAAGAACTTCCATCCGAAGATGATAGATGTGCTGAAGACCAGACATATCAAGATTATGAAGATCAACCCTCATCTTGGAGGAGATACAACTAGTCCAGAGATGATAGAGAAGCCATACGCCGAGTGTACAACAAAGGACAAGAAGTGCGTCAAACTTGACTCCATGGCTCAAAAGTTGATTCGCTCAACTCTACCAGAGACCATGATCGAGAAATTTCATTGAGTTCAACAATGCCAAACAGATTAGGGATCACTTGACCAGCTTGAGCCACCAAACAGACCAAATGAAAAGGAACATACTTCAAGTATGTGTGGACAAGAATGAGTCCTTTATGATGCTCCCCGGAGAAAGAATCAAGGACATGGAGACTCGGTTCAACTCAATCTTCAACGAGTTAAAGCCCTTGGACAAGGTGTACTCTGCAGCATATCTGAATGCTAAGATCATGTCCAAGACTCCCAAAGAAGAGTGGTTCGTGAAGACGACGACTCTGAAGGAGAAGGATCTCTACAGGATGTCCACCAAAGAGCTATTTGCCCAGCTGCACGCTCTTGAATGCGACATCAAAATGGCGAACAAGAACAAAGCTGTCAGTGCAACCACTTGTTCACGGGCAGACACAACGAAGATGCTATCTACTTCATGAAGGAATTAATAACAATAATTCCTAACATACCTATTTAACAAGAAATTACTAACCTAATTAAAAAAACATCAACGCATATTTTAATGAATATTTAAAAATTACCAACATATTTAAAATATAATTACCAAGCTAATTAAGAAAAATGATTATTAGGTATTCTTTTGTCCAAATAAGGGGGTTTTAATAAAAATATCTACCCCTATGTAACCAAAAATTAACTGCGCATGAATACAAAATTTATAGCCATAATTTAATTTCATGAAATAAATCACATAGGCATGCTTTGAAAGTAGTAAATAATAAGCAGTATACGTACTTCTTATAATCTAGAACATGGTTGGATGTTGCGCAATTAATAAAACACATATATCATGCAAGAACATATAATAAAAAAAAATAAAAAATTTCCTACTGGCCCCAGGACATAAAATACAAATTAAATTTTATATATTACAGTTGGGATTTAATTTACAGATCTTCGACTTGGCTCCCACTACTTGGACTTAGATTTGATTTATTTTCTACAAATTGGGGCTCAAAGATTTGATTGATTAGAAAATTGGACAACTGGGCTCGTGTACACACCACGAACCAAAAGCTCACATGTACATGACTCAACAAACCACGTTCGCCCGCCACCGCCAGCCGGCTGCCTGCTGCCGCAGAGAGACTGCCTTCGAGTACTTGCAGCCAGCCTTCTAGCCATCTCCTTCGTCGCCGACGCTGCTAAATTTCGCCCCAGCCGTCGCCAATGTTGCTTGCTGTTGCCTGCTATCGATAGTCTCTGGAGGAGGGAAGAAAACCACGCGTAGAAGTTGTGGTGCTTGCGCGAAGCCCTCGCGCACAATCTCTAGGGTTTGGCTGCGCGGGGCTACGCCGCCACCCCCACTAACCGCCCTTGTCATCGCTACCTCCGTCCCGAGCACCATGGTCTATTGCCATCATCCGGAACTTAGGGTTCCGCCATGTGCGCGCGGAGTTGCATTGCCCATCCGTCATCACCTATAGCTGCTCGTCACCTACCTCTGGATGCCACCGACGAACACTGCTGGTTGCTGCTACAGCTGCCCTGGGAGTGCGGGCTACTACCGCTGGCTGCTGCATCCTGCTGCCTCCGTCGTGCCGCCACGTACCAACCGTCGCCTGCTGCTGCACTGACGCCGCCGTGTATGTCACGTGCAGTTGTCTTTGTTCTTTGCGTTCTACGTCTTCTTTATTTTACAGATAAATTTTTTTAATTGAATTAAAAGGAAAAAAAATCTACTATAATTTGAAAAATAAATCTAACCACGGATTTATCTCGTGGGTTAAAAAATGAATCCTTATAAATGGTCGGATTAACCCGAGAACCACGAGTAACAAAAACCATACAATCCGTACAACTATTCATGAAAATTTAATAATAATAATCATGCACAATCTAAGGCAATATTATTTTACCGATAGAGCCAATTAATTCAACCTGACTCTTATACCAACTGAAGGAATTGCTGGCAAACTGAATTGCTAATCCATAACCCAGGCTGAATATTGGATATTAAAATAAATTTCTATGCCTATGATTAATCCTAGCATGCTCCAATTGAAATGCACAAAACGGTTTATGTGGAATTCCTGGATCATATGAATTCTTGAACTGGTTTTGCAGGGATTTGATCTTGAATCATATTTCTTGCGCAACAAGACTTAATCTTACAAGATGAAGGAATTAAATCTTTGAAATTAATTGAATAATTTCAAAACCTAAGTGAGAGAAGAAGAAAAAAATACTCCAGTCTGATCATCGGATCTGTATCCCAGCTTCGATCCAAAAATCTGGTGAAGATTCCCTCAAGATTATGTGCTTATCGAGAAGTGGAATTTCCTCCCTCTTCTCAGATCAAAATCACCCAACTGTAGCTCCCAATTATTGGTTTGCTGCTTGGCAACTTATAACCTTATGAAGTATTGTGATCTGAGAACCTGAGAGGTATTTATAGGAGAAATCTTATCTCAGATTGGATTGAGCTTTCATGGGCCAGACCAGGGACTAGCATGAAAATAACAAAGAAGCCTATCAATTTATTAATTCTCATATTCAACCCAGAATATAATTAATTAATTAATATTGATGCATTCCACCAGAGAGTCAATATTGTCCTACCTCTTTGTTAACACGTTATGAGGAACGGGTTGCATAGGCTCGATATATTCCCATATTTGAGGTTATAAACTTCATTAATTAATTTGAGCTCTTACAAGCTCCAAAATCAATTAACATCTTTTATTCCTGAGTCAATCCTCTCAACCATTTTCTCATATGCGTAAACTTAATCAACCTGCAGGACTTTAATATAATGACCTTTTGAGCTGTTCAGGGAATGTCACCATCCTATACCGGAAACGGTTACCTAGTACCAGTCACAGAAAGTCATACACAAATTGCTACCACCCAAGATACAAATATACGAGTTCAACGAGAACTCTCCACCATAGTATTTCAAAGTGACACACAAATTTGTGTATTCCTTCGTAACTTCATTAGCCTTAAGATTCCATCAAGCCATCAAGATCAAGTTCCTTAAATGTCAGATAAATACATCGATCTTAACTTAGGTCCTATCAATGCGTACCACACGCACCAGCATATCAAGCAACCAAGATTAGCTACTTATTACCGTTTGTGCTGCAGCCTATACCAACAGTCTATCTTGTGACTGTCTCAGTTGTGATAACTACTTATATCTCGCTAGGTCAAGCAATCCATACAATCTTTCATGGTCTACTACACACCGTATGATCTCCCTATGGATAATATAAGACGATAGACTATTTGTGATACATGTTTGTTAGTTCAAACAGGCGATGAACATACAACATTCATTATTCCTCGTATATTAACCAAAAACCCTTGTACATAATATACAAATCGTAATACTTTCAGTTTATAAATCCATCATAAGACTATCACGATATATTGTGATAATACTGGTGCAATAGAAAACTCTAAGGAACCGAGAAATTACAAGGCATCAAAGAACATAAAGAGAAAGTACTACATGATGGATTTATACACTGAAAGCATTATGATTGGTATATTATGTACAAAGTTTATTGGTTAATATACTGGGAATCATTAATGTTGTATGTTCATCACCTGTCTAAAGTAACGTACATATATAGCAAATGCTCTTATCCTCTTACCATGCCGATAGGGAGATCATACAGTGTGTAGTAGATCACGCAAGATCTTATGGATCGATTGACCTAGAGAGATATAAACAGAATCATAGTTGAGACAATCCCAGGTTAGATTGTCGATATAGGTTGCAGCATACGCAACAATACGTAACTTATCTTGGTTGTTTGGTATGCTGGTGCGTGCGCTACGCATTGATAGGACCTAAGTTAAGATTGATTCCTTTTTCTGACGTTAATGGAATGTTCATCTTCATGGCTTGATGGAATCCTAAGCCTAAATGAAGGTACGAAGGTATACACAGACTTGTGTGTCACTTTGCGATATTATGGTGGAAATTTCTAGTCGAACTAGTATATCTGTATCTTCGGTAGTATCAATTTGTCTATAACTTTCTGTAAATGTAACCAGGTAACCATATCCAATATAGGATGGTGACAATCCCTGAGCAGCTCAAAAGGTTCATTATTTAAAGTCCTGCTGGCTGATTAAGTTCAAGCATAAGTGAAAAGGGTTGAGTGGATTGACTCAGCAATAAAAGATGTTAATTGATTTTGGATTTTGTTAGATCTCAATTTAATTAATGAATGTTTGTAACCTTAAATATGGAGATTTTCCAAGCTTATGCAACCCGTTCCATATAACGTGGTAGCAAATAGGTAGGATAGTATTGATTCTCTGGTGGCATGAATCAATATTAATTAATTAATTATATTTTGGGTTGAATATGAGAAGTAATTAATCGATAGACTTTATTTGCTATGTGCATACTAGTCCCTGGTCTGGCCCATGAAAGCTCAAGCACATCTGAGATCAGATTTTTCCTATAAATACCCCTCAGGTTCTTAGATCACAACACACCACAAGATCATAAGTTACTAAGCAGCAAACCAGTATTTGGGAGTTATAGTGGCCGACATTGAACTGAGAAGGAGGAAATTTTGAAGTTACAGATCAGAGCTGAGATATAGATCAAAAGATCAGATCTGGAGGATCTTTTTTCTTCTTCTCAGTCTTGAATTTTTAAAATTATTCAATTAATTTCAGTAGATTTAATTCCTTCTTCTTGTAGGATGAAATCTTGTTGCGCAAGAAACGGGATTGAAGATCAAATCCCTACGCAACCAGTTCAACAATTCATACGATCCAAGTATTCCGCATAAACCATCTTATGCATTTCAATAGGAGTGTGATAGGATTAATCATAGGCATAGTAATTTATTTTTATATCCAATGTTCAGCATGGGTTATGGATTGACAATTTAGTTTGCGTTCACCACATCATACGATAAATTATTGCGAGTGGTGATATGCTAATAAAGAATATAGACACAAAGTATAATATAGCAAATCCATTTACAAAGGGCTTACCATATAAGGCATACGAAAATACTAAGGATGAAGTCGGCCACCTGGTGACCAAATGTAATAGCTAGATTAGACACATGTTATACTCTGGAATGTAATGGTATAATGTTTTGAGTATAAGTGGGAGATTGATGTAATTATATACATAAAATCATTATGATTGGTATATTGGGAAACGGTATGTCTGAAATACTGGCAATCATTAATGACTTACAGTAAATAACTCCTGTCTGAATTAACAATCATATGATGCGAACAAATACATCCGGTTATCTTGTCGATAGGGAGATCATACGGTGTGTAAGAGATCACAAAATACCATATGGATCGTTTGACCTAGCGAGATATAAACAGTTATCACAACTAAGAGAGTTTCTGGTTTGGCTGTTTGTTTATGCTGCAGCTCACAAGTCATATAAGTGGTTGATCTTGACTGCTTTGTGTGACCGGTACATCTCAATGTATTGATAGGATCAATAGTGAGATCTCGGTAAATTGATTGGATCTAAAGTCTATTGAATGCTTAGGGGCACACATGGGTTGACTGTCACTTTGACTTGCGATGGCGGAGAGTCTTACATGTACTCATATATCTACATCTTGGGTGATGGAAATTTGTGTGGGGTTCTCTCATGCAGGATTTAGATAACCATATCCATTTAGGATGATAACATTTCCTCGGAAGCTCACGAGGTTCATTATGCTAAGTCCTGTAGGTTGAATCATTGATTCAAGCATAAGCAACAAGGGATGAGTGGTACTACTCAGGAATAATAAGTGATTAATTAATTGCAGCTAATTATCATATGATAAATTAATTAATAAGTGTCTGAAACCTTAAATATGGGATTAACCGAGTCAAAACATAGTAATAAAGGGGTAGGTCAGCAATAATTCTCTAGTGGCATGAATTAATGTTTATTGATTAATTATTTTCTTTGTTGAACATTGAATTAATTAATAGGAGGCCCACTTTATTATTTGCATTTGATCCCGAGTCTGGCCCAATAAATGCTCTTAGCCCTATTATACCCTAAGAGCTCTTTCTCTAAATCTATAAGTTGATCAGTTCTGTCATTCCCACATAAGTTTTGAAGTTTCACAAAACTGAAACCCTGGAGAGAGACAAAGAAGGGCGGCGGCTATGTAGGAAGAAAATGAGAAATCAATTTCTTCCATTGCAGTTTCAATCCAGTAGTGTATCCAAACCCGATTTCCCGATCGAGCAAGGGAATAAATCAGAAGATGAGATTTGTAGGAACACCATTCAACCATACACCATCATTATTCAAACCACTTGAGTTGAGGTATTCCTTGAATCTATGTATCAAATTAAATAGAAGTATGCATAGGGCATTTACTATTTTTCATGGTATTTATTTTGATATTCTATAAAATGAACCTGGGGTTTAAGAAATAAATTGCGATTCACATCACCTATTGTAGATTCAGTTCCTACAAGATAATCTTGCAAATCCATTCATAACAGATCTTCCATAGAAGGTCTATGAGGTGCATGTACGTAACCTTGGACTTCGGGCTGCAGCTAGCCACGTTATGATTTGTGTAATAGCTAGATTAGTTTAGACATTTTATACTCTGGAAAACACATCCATAGTGATTTGAGTATAAGAGGGAGATTGTTCGATTTATATACTGAAGCATTATGATTGGTATATTATATACAAGGGTTTTGGTTAATATTCTGGGAATCATGAATGTTGTATGATTATCTTCTGTCTGAATTAATAAAAATGAATTGCAAATGCTCTAATACTCTTATCTTGTCGATAGGGAGATCATACGGTGTGCAGTAAATCATGGAAGATCGTATGGATTGCTTGACCAAGCAAAATATAAATTGTTATCACAGTTGAGACAATCCCAGGATAGACTGTTAGTATAGGCTGCAGCATACGCGGTAAATTAGAAGCTTATCTTGGTTGTTTGGTATGCTAGTGCGTGTGGTATGCATTGATATGACTTAAGTTAAGATCGATTCCTTTATCTGACATTAGAGGAATCTTGATCTTCATGGCTGTAGGGTTTTCCCGTGAACCGAATCACCAAAACCAAACTAAACCAAATCGATTTATGGGTATTGTGCATAATTAAGAACAAGATAAACCCTAGCATGCTCCTATGAATTTAATTACAAGAATTGTGTATTGAAGAATTACCGTAATTCCATTGAGTCTGAACCGATCTTTTGCGTTTGAATTTCCAACTTGAATTCAACCACGCAATCCGATTTTATCTGCGGAAGTAGAAATTAGCAATCTAATTTCTAGATAAATTCGAAAAAATAGAAAGAAAAGAAATAGGATTTCTGTTCTCCAGATCAGGTCTTCAGAGCTGTGTCCCAATGGCGCCCCACTCTCTCTCACTTAGGTTTAGGGTTTTTCAACTCTGTTATGACTTATGAGAGAGAGCTGTCTATTTATAGACCTAGGATTTTATCCCTAATGGGCTCCTGGGCTCAATTCAGCATATTTATTTGGGCCAGACCTGGGACCTAATGCAAATAATAAAGTGGGTCTATAAATTAATTAATTCCCATGTCCACAACCCAGGACACAATTAATTAATTAATATTAATTCTTTTTCACCACAGAATTAATACTGACCTTCCCCTTTATTACCACGTTATGAGAACGGGCTGCATTAATTGAGAATCCCCATATTTAAGGTTACCGGACATCCATTAATTAATTGGAGCCTCTGACAAGCTCTAACTACAATTAATTACTATCTTATTATTCATGAGTAGTACCACTCAATCCTTATCACTCGTGCCTGAACTTAATCAGCCTGCAGGACTTTGACACGATGAATGTTATTGAGCTCCTCAGGGAATGTCCCCATCCTATTACTCGGATATGGTTGCCTAAACCCAGTCTTAGGCGGTACTACACGAACTGCTGTTACACAAGATGCGGATATACGAGCACGTTACTTAGGCTCTCCACCATGGCAAGTCAAAGCAGCAGTCAACCCGTGCAAACCCCTGAACCTTCGTTAGGGTTTGGACTCAATCAATATAACGAGATCTTGTATTCGCTGATGTCAGACAGGCGAATACATCTCACGGCGGTCAAGTAGCCATCCGGACAGACGTAACCAAGACAGACTACTTATTCCGACAATACCGCAGCCATCCGGACAGACGTATCCTCATACGCTGTCTCGGCTGTGATCAGGTTTATGTCTCACTAGGTCAAGTGATCATACTGTCTTCTTCGATCTACAACACGCCGTATGATAGTCCCTATCGGTGAGACAAGAGGATACCATTGTTCATACATGTAAGATTGTTAACAGATAGGAGAAATAAACCGTTGTATACTCATTGTAATAAATGCTTTTAGTATACAAAACCCATCAACGGCTTGCTGTAATCCTAAGCCTAATAAAGGTACGAAGGTATACACAGATTTGTGTATCACTTTGAGATGCTATGGAGGAGAGTCTTTTTGTACTCGTATATTTGTATCTTAGGTTGTAGCAGTTTGTGTATGATTTTTTTGTGATTGGAACTAGGTAACCATATCTAGTATAGGATGGTGATATTCCCTGAGTAGCTCGAAAAGTTCATTATGCTAAAGTCCTGCAAGTTGATTTAGTCTAGCATATGTGAAAAGGTTGAGTGGATTGACTCAGGAATAAAAGATCTTAATTAATTTATTGGCTTCCCAGAGCTTACATTAATTAATGAATGTTTGTAACCTTAAATATGGGGATATACCGAGCCTTTGCAACTCGTTCCTCATAACATGGTAACAAAGAGGTAGGACAATTATGATTCTCTAGTTGTATGAATCAATATTAATTAATTAATAAATTATATTCAGGGTTAGTATGAGAATTAATTGATAGGCCATCTTTGTTATTTGCATGCTGGTCTCTAGTGTGTCCAATTAGAGATTAAATTTCTCTTATAAATTACCCTTAGGTTCTAAGATCACAAAGATCATAAGTTACTAAGCAACAAACCAGTTTTTGGAGCTGCAGTAGGCGATTTTGATCAGAGAAAAGGGAAGGAAATTATGCTTCTCGATAAGAATAAAATTGGAGGGAATCTTCACTAGATATCCGGATCGGAGCAAGGGATACACATTAGAAGATCAAATCTCGAGGATCTTTTTCTTCTTTCTCTTTCCTTAATTTTGAATTTAATTAGATTAAATTTAGAGATTTGATTCCTTCATAATGTAGGATTGAATCTTGTTGTGAAAGAAAGAGGATTGAGGATCAAAATCCCTGCGCTACCAATTCAGAGTTTATACAATATAGATATTCCACAAAACTAATCTTTGCAAGTCAATAGGAGCGTGCTACGAATAATAATAGGCATATCAATTTATTTTATATATCAAATATTCAGCTTAGGCTATGGATTAGCAATTTAGTTTGCAACAATCCTTTCACGACCCATGGGCATCATATCAGATTGACATGTCGGTCTCCTTGTTGCATTTCAGTCATATTTTAAGCATTTTCCTGAATTTAGCTCTCATCGAATATGTCTTCGACATCTTTGCAACAATTTATTGGATAAGTTCAAGATATGGGGCATCAAGCAAGTGTGCACCAGGATCAGACAAGACTTTGATGCAAAAAAGAACAATATAGCTTGGTTTGATATGTAGGATATGAACCGTGCTGCATATTATTGGTTACAACATCATCTGGCTAAGAAATGGACACTCTACACAGACGGAGGCCATCGTTGGGGAAATAAGATAACTAATATCACTGAGAGTTACAACAATTCTCTCAAACGTTGTCGATTCTAACCTATTCGAGCCATCGTAGACTCCACTTTTGAGAAGTTATCAAGGACTTCCCCCGTACTGCGCTTCCGAGTATGCCCAAAATGAGCTCAGAACTTGCAGTACTGCACTACCCTCGTACCAGCATGCGAGGTTCATGCAGATTTGATTGGAGGCCAACAAGCATGTGGTACTGTTGTACAATCATGATAAGTCAGTGTATAAAGTCAACACCTATACCTGAGAACAAGGTGAGCAACAAGATACTTTTTTTGTCTTTTATCAACAACATTCTTGTTCTTGCGGGGTGTGGCAGTCATTGCAGTTCCCTTGCTCTCACGCAATTGTCGTTTCTCCTGCAAGGGGGGATGATCTCTGTGATTTGGTCCATCACTTCTATAACATTCAAACATGGTGTAGCCAATTTACCAAGGGCTTTTATCCGGTTCCGGGAAACTGTCACAATGTGACTGGACGATGGTGGCTTAAGACGAATCAAATCTGGCTTGCTCATCAAAAAAGAAGGGGCGATGTCCAATGCAGCTTTACTAACAAACTCAACGGCTATAACGACCTTCAACATCTGACCATTGATCCCAAAGACACGTGTTAAAATCTTTGGCAGCTTTACTAATAAACTTACGACTAGCAAAATTACAATTTTATCCTTTCGAATCAAACGCGCTCAACTCCATTACTCAACCAGTTTTTCGAGCTCAGTTACAATAGTCAGTTTCAGCTTCAATATGTAACTAGTTTGAGTTCTACATTTAACTAGTTTGGGCTCATATCTAAAACTGAAAACATGTGCAACTCATCCTTACGATTCTCCCTCCTGATTCCACATGATTCTTGATAACCAAGATCAGTTTAGTGTATTCCCTTCCACTTAGTTCCATTACAGAACTCATATGCTGACCCACGATGATCAGCTCATACCAACCTTCCTTAAACAAGATTGAAACTTCTTCGAACTGATTGCTTTTGTTAGAGCATCAATAGGATTCTCACTTGTGTGAATTTTCACCATCTGATCCAAACCTTTATCCACAATGTCACTGACAAAATGGAATTTAACATCGATATGTTTAGATCGATCATTGAAGGCTTGATGCTTGGTAAGGTACAAGACACTTTGATTATCACAGTAAATATGAACTACTTTCTACATGATTCCGAGTTCATTGATAATGCCCTTTAACCATTGCCCTTCCTTTATGGCATTTCTGATTGTCATAAACTCAGTTTCTGTTGTTGAAAGTGCTACCACAGGCTGTAATCTTGACTTCCACCCCACAGTTGTTCCAAATAGAGTGAAACATAGCCAGTCTGGGACTTCCTTGTGTCCAGACTTGCTACCAAATAAGAGTTAACAAAGCGTTCTAACACATGAGAATTTGAGCAACTTTTCTTCTCAAACATAAGACCCGGTTTGTAAGAGCCTTTCAAATATTTCAGAATGCTAAGTAGAGCATTCCAATGAGGTCTCCCGGTGCTGACATAAACTGGTTGGTCAAGCTTATGGAAAAAGCTATATCCGGCCTTGAACAAACCATCATATACATGAGACTACCTATAAGACTTGCATAAGGAACTTTCTCCATAAACTGTTGTTCCAACTCATTTTTAGGCCTCTAATTTTCTGATAACTTCACGTTCATTCCAAGAGGAATGATCTAAGCCTTACTCTGAACCATTTGAAACCTCCTCAACACCTTTGTTGGTCTCAGATCAGAGTACGTGTAGTGTGCAGCGGAAGTATTAATACAGTAAAATACACTCTAATTATGAGCAGTTAAGTTTCTAATTAACACAATTTTTGCTTAGCAGCTTTAGAAACACAGTTTATGTTAGTGATAAGTCCGTATTTTCACTAACTTATCAATGAGTTTCTTTGGTGTTTTTAGTGTTTTTAGAGTTGTTTAGTCATTTTCACATGCATGATAGGGTTATTGCATATTAGATGCTTGTGATGGTATGTTTTGCAGGTTTTTGGGATGAAAAATGACTTAGGAAGAAATGAAGCCCGGAGGAAGGAATCTCGGCTTCGATCGAAGTCGAGAGGAGGAGGCAATCGGTGCAAGGTGCTCCACCTTGATCGACGCCGGCATGCGTCGATCAAAGTCGACAAGAAATTCATGATCGACGCAAGGGTCGATCCGAAATTCCACATCGACCGATGGGGAGCCACGTCAATCGACGCCGACGTCCTGTGGTGGATTTTTCTTATATTTATATATAGATTTGTATCTAAATCCTAAGCCTAAAAAGATACATCCAAGATATCTATATAAGCCCTCTCTTGGTCAAAAATTAGTGTGTTAGATTTGGGATTTTAGTAGAGAAGAAGACAATAGCAACAATTTAGTTTTTTGAGTTCAATTCCACACTTGGATTACATTGTGGCAACAACTCAGGGTTATTTCGGATTCGAGTTTTTATTTATTCAAGACTATTTCAGGTTTTACTTTTCCATGTTAATTATGATTATGTCTCTGCATAGCTAAATTCTCTGTAGATTCTAGGGTTTCGAATATTATGCCTATGTATGATTGAATTAGATTAATTGCCTTTCTGATTCGTGGTTTATGAAAACTAGGACTTGTTATAATCTTGATTTACTGGCTGTTGGGAAATTTGGCTAAGTTTCCCTTCCCCAGTAGCTACTTGCTTAGATTCTAGTTTGGTATTTTGGTGGATCAAATCCTAAGTCCAACCATCGTCAGTTTGTCTCTAGAATAGCTCTAGTCTCAAATGTAAAGTCCTGTATAGGTATTTTGAGTTGTAAGTCGCAGCTGATCAAGACTCATGCTGGCTACTGTTCACCAGCATGAGATGTGCTTACCAGTTGAGAGAAGTCTCACCAGCAAGCGGCTGACGAAGACTCATGCTGACACTGTTCATCAGCATAGAGTTGAGCTATCGACTGGCTACTGTTCACCAGTGGGAAGATTTCATCAGCAGGAGGCTGACAGATCTACCAGCAGAATATGTGTTCTGGCTGACACTATTCACCAGCGGTGAAGCCACCAGTCACGGGAGATTCCAAGAGATAACATCAGACGAATTGGTAGACCTTGATTGTGCTAAGGAAAGTCACCAGCAGAGACTGCCAGCACAAAGATCACCAGTATGATCTACCAGTCGGAGGTTATCAGCAGAATTGAAGATTCGCTCTCCCGAAGACTTAGAGACAAAAAGAAGATTCGTCTGAGGAAGTAACTGACAGTGTATGACTTTAAGGAGGATACCTTAAAGTCTATCAGTTCAAGACACCAGTTCCGATTCCTCGTACTGACGAATAGAGTCGTTCTGACACAAAGAGATCTGTGTCAGATAAAGCGGTCAAAGATATGGCGCTTTCCGGAAATTCCTACCTGCCGCCTGCAGAAGGACATGCAAGGACAGAGACTTTTCCGGATGTGTCCAAACGGCTAGTATTTGAATCTGAATCTCACGTCTATAAATACGTGAGATCCAACAGCATTCAATACTCTTGACACTCTTAGCTACTCTTGCCCACTCTTCTCCGAACGCTCAACTACCGAAAGTCATAAACTTTATTGCAAGCAAGCAAATCGTTCGAGGCTTTTCATAAAGCTTATCCGTGTGTTGATTTATTCAAACACGAGACTCCAAGCTTCTAGCTTGTGAGTTATTGATCTCATTTGGTGTTCTTTCTCATTCCGAGGAAGAACATAGCAGCTCTTGAGCCAGCCAGCTCCAGAGTTATTACGGGCAGTTTTGCCGCCAGCAAGAGTCAAGTTCTTGGGAGAACTCAACACCCACGTCGTCAGTGGTACCGGTGGAGGTTAAAGTGACGTGCTCGCACTCCATCCAGCTGACAAGAGTTGAAGAAGGACAAGGACCGGGAGCGGTTGATCCAGTGGACTGGTAGACAAGGCATCTACCAGCTGGAAATAGATCGTAGGATATCTTGTACCGGATTACTCTCTTTAGTGAATTTCCAGTGCTCTGACTGGAGAGTGGACGTAGATCAGTTGATCGAACCACTATAAAATATCCTTGTTATTTACTGCTTTCAGCATTTGATTACTGATTTAAAACCCAGCACCCAAGTGCTGGAGTATAACTGAAACCAGTTTATAACTGTGCAAACTCGACTCTAAAACTAGCTAAGTCCTGAGTCATCAGCTGACCAGCCAGTTGCCAGTCAGCTGAATACTCAGTTGCCAGTTGACTTACCAGCTGACAAGGTCCCAGTCAGCTGTGTAACCAGCAGAGTGCAAGAAACGAACTTACGTAATTTCCGCTGCCAAAGTATACCCTGATATCCGGGACCAACACTGGCCATAGATAAGGCTTAATTTAGTTGAAATTTAGAGATTCGAAAGGTGATAAATTTCAATGGAATATGGTTTTCATAATACAAACTGATTTTCTTGTCTGAAAAGACAAAAGCAATCGTAGGAATAAATTTGTAGAACTATTTGGAGTAAATTATATTTTCTTGAGACTGAAAAGGTGGTGGAAATTGATTAATCAACTCTGTGGATTGTCCTCATCAGAAATTCATAATATCTTTCCGATGTTCCACTACGAAGAAGAATGGAATTTGGCAATTAATTGATTCATGATTACATGCATGGCATAATAGGTAGAAAACCCTAGGATCTATGTTTGTCATCTTTAATTTTCAAAAATCTTTCACAACTCACTATTTTATCCCGCTTTAATGCAGTTTAAGAATTCGTAACACCAAAACCTTGTTTTCTACTTTCCTAACCAGTTTTCCAAAAACGATCGAATTAGTATTTAGGGTTTATTCGTTACTCTACTCCTCTGAGTTCGATAATTTTATTTGCCGCTATATTATTAGCTTTGCTAAGTTGCTAATTGAAATAATTTTAGCAATCAAATTTTGGCGTCGTTGTCGGGGAGTAGATAGAATTAAGTCTTACTATTAATTCTGTACTTGGAATTTTGATTTAGGCTGTAAATCTCGCAAGTTTTAATTTCTTATTTTATCTTTACTTTCGATTTTTTCTCTCGACTTCGACCGACGCCCCTCAACTTTGATCAAAATCGACATTATTTGGTCAATTTTTGTTTATTTTGAATTTTTCGTTTTTCTTCTTTTCCATTTTACCTCACTACCTCCTTTACTGTTCAGGTAGTGCATGAGTACAAGAGCTAAAGGAAAGGACATGTTAGATTACAATCCAAAAATTGAAGTGTTGGTCCTTAAATGTCAGAGTCGTCGTGGATATAACTCAACACGA
>JAPKLW010004397.1:0-27849 GCA_026898455.1 Plectranthus barbatus
TCAATATATTTAAATACAAGATGGAACTCTAAGTACGGGGTATTACACACACAATTATTAATTCAATCAATATTTTGAGGGCTATTATACGAATTGCGTGCATTAATTAACACTTTCTAGAATTAATTGTACTTTTTTTCTAGAACTATAATTTCAATGACTTATATATCTACCAAAAGCAATTTCAAGGTATACTAATCAGAAAATGATTTGCGTTAGTTTATAACTCACGACAATATTTAACGTATTATTGAGTTTCTTTAATTTATTCAACGACAAATATTTTTAGGTTGTCCGAATGCAGAAGAAGACGCATCCGCACTTGAAGTTTGGATTGATCAATTGTTTTTATTTAAAATAGTAAAAACTATTTTTTATACTTTAATTCACGATCAAAGATTAATCACAATTTCGTAACGGCGTCAAATCTTACCAGCTGCGTGATGTACAAAATTGTTTGTGAATCGTGATTTATTCGGGTCTCGACTTGATAAAAGCTTATTGAATTCATTTGTGAAGTTTGTTTATTTAACGAATCAAATTTAAGTTTTATAGTATTCGGCTCATGAGCAAACTCATTAACTGAAATTAGTATAAAATATAAAATTATTAACTGTTTAATTATATTAGGCAAAAACTTGCGTTAGGCAGACCTAAACAGTTTAGGTGGGTTTTATCCTACCCAAATAGGTTGATCCATCCCAAATAGGGTTTATTAATTCCAATTAGGGTATATTTTATGGGTTTGGGCTTGGGTTAATGGATAAAAACCCGCCTAAATCATTTAGGCCGGCCTAACCCAAGACCTTCCCATTATATTAATATATGTTGGTCCCGACTCCGAGAACAGAATTTTTGTATACGCAGCAGAAATTTTACTTAGCGAACTTGCACTCACAAACTAGTTCTTACGCACCATTTTGTGTCTCTGAAAAATTTGTGGTTAGCGAGTTTGAGTTTAAGTTCAGGTTTCAAGTATATTTCAACACTTAGGTTGTGTTGAGTTTTAAATCCTTACGAAAATATATATAAAGCAGTAAATGCACAAGGATTTATAGAGGTTCAGACACAAAAGTCCTACATCCTTTCTTGATACCTTAATTGTGGAATAAACTAGATTTTAGAATAAAAAGGTTCTCACGATCTATCGCAAGCTGATGAATGTCAGTGTTCACCAGTCCTCTTGCTCACTTGCCCAGCCCCTTGCTTCCTCCACCTTGCAGATTTGAAGTGTGGTCACACCACGCAACCTCTTTCTATGGAATTTGAGAACTTTCATGTGTTCTTCCCAGAACTGTCGATCCTTTTGGCTAGATGTTCGTAAAAATCACAACTTGGATAAAATCTATAACTATTATGTTTTTACTTGGAGAGTAAGAACACCAAAGAAATAACTTGTGCTTGATAGCAACAATTCTTGTGTCCAAGACAACACATGGTTAGCTTATGAATTGCCTCGAACTTGAAAGCTTTAGACACTTGTCTTGTAGTATCGCAAGTGTGTATGATTTCTGTTCTCTATAAGCGCTTTCAATAATTGGTATAGGTAACCTCTCTTTCGGTGAAACTTCGTCTATTCGTAGACGAGGTGTGAGAGGTTTGAAATTGTAGCCATTGAGGGACATTTTGGATGACATCCAATCGGCGCCTCCCTTCTACGAATAAAAGGTTTATTTTGCAAAAAGTATGCAACTGGTCTTGCTTTTCTGACACATATAGTTGACTTCGTACAGTGTGTCAGAACGGCTATTCCTAGTCAGGCCGAGAAATCGAAACTGATCCAATACCAAAATCTTTAAACTTTAAGTAATCTTCATTCTTAAAGTCTGATCTTTAATAGAATTCTTCATGACTTGTTCTTCTTGGCTCTGTGCGCGTCGGTTGATAGATTTGAATGAAATTGGTCTGGTGATGTCAGCCAGTTTTCTTCATGCGAATCCTCTCAAACCGGTACTAAAGATTGTAGTCAGTTTCTTTTATCACCCTGCGTAATCAAACTGAAAGATTTATAGTTTGTCTTGATAAGCTCTATTACAACTCAAATATCATCCTATACGGGACATTACATGTTTTGCACAAACTAGAATTAATCTGGAGATATACTAAACTTGTGATTTCTATACATTATTTGACACACCAAAATCTAATAATAAGGTAGGAATTCTTCCTAACAATATTTTTTATTATTTAAGTGTAACAACTATTATTAATCTTTGTAGTTATATGAAAAACTTGAATTTGAGTATTAATATGATATTATTTATGAATTAAATAAGTTTTCTTTCAATAAAAATTATGAATAATTTAAATATAATCTAAATTTAAAATTGTCGTTTAGGTTCAATCAAGGTTTAATTAAGTTTATTAACTTCGAAGTGTTTGATAAAATAACTCGAAATCAAACTAAAAAATGAACGTATCAAACTTAAACAACATTCAACTCTACTTGATTCGATTACTCCTACATTCTTACAACACTTTACATTTGAGATTGGGTGTATCAATGTGACAAATAGTGAAGGCACATAAATGAAATAAATTTTCTTAACCACGAGCTTATTTATTATATTTTTTTAGAAATAAATTGATTTGATTTGATATTGGAAGCAATAGATTCAAGGAAATATTAAATGCAGATAAAAGTCAGCAAGATAAGGTTGCCATATTTTCCAACCGCCCATCCCACTTGCAGTCAGTCCAACATTCCTGATTCCTCTATTTTTCAAGCATAATATCATGCCAAGTCTTTATGGGAAAATATTATTATTATTTTAATATTTTAATATCACTTTATTTCTCTTTTTCTTATTAAATTTAATACTACTACAAGTAAGTTTTATATTATACCTTCCATGTTAATAAAATAAGATAGATACACAATGGATACTTCTAGAATTGTTTTTTCTTGACAAGTAGTATTGGTTAGAGACCAAAGTGACCCTGGGATTTCAATTTTTCTTTTATATTTATATGTATATTTAAAAATATATATATAATTTGTCAATCTCATAAAATTAAAATTAAAATTAAGTTTCGACGATATTCGAATTCTACATCCGTCATTGTAAAAAAGAGTGAAGAGATGGTGATTTAGGCATTATTAAAAAATTTGGAAGAAATAGTCACAAAAGTAACAATCAAGTTGCCTCCTTTTCTTCGGAAAGTAAAATAAAAAATAACCCAATTTTCTCGTTTTCAATCATTAATTAATGATTTCAAGTGGCAATTATTTAATTATATATTAGCTTTCTCATACGTGTCTCGTCTGAATTGCCTGCCATCTGGAAAAAGAGCTACACTTTTCTTGTATCTTTATCTTTATCTTTATTTTTATAATTAAATAATTAATAATCCTCGTTTCACAATCACACTCATATTTCCACGAAATTATCTATTTCATTTATAAAAAAAAAAAAAAAAAAAAACTATCATTCTGTTTTATTTTACTGATAGAATATCGTCGAAAAATAATATGAGATTCGACTATTTCATGTCTTGATGGGAAGAATGTGCAAAATCAATTAACAATAATAGAGGCTTTTTATCAGAGAGTTGTGTTTCTTTGCATATTTATGTTTTATAATTTATTTATGAGGAAATAGGTTTGGAAAGAATCTTGAGTGGAATATTAGTTTCACTATTTACAGAGTAGGTACGATATTGTACGAAATCATGCAATCTTAATGGATAAGTTGATGGTTGCACTTGCTTGCCCCACCCATGTGAAAGTGGACATATTTTGTTGCCCCATTTTTTGCTTTTTCAATCCCATTTTGTCTCTTTTAGTGATTGCTTGATATTCATAAGTTATAAAGATTTATATCAAATCACGTAACCATTATTTTTAATTAAATTAATGTATGAATTGTTCTGGCCTCTGGGTAAAATTGAGTAAAATAAATTTAAGGTTAAAAGGGAAATTTTGAATGGAATTTAACACAATAAATAAGGTTGAAATTTGAGCTCTATTCGATAAGAGATTTGTGTGTTATAATTACTACAAGCTTTGAGAATAATAAATGCTAAATTGTTGTTAGTGTATTTATAATATTTATTTCTCCTATCTACTAATATATTAAATGAAAATAGTGTGATTATAAGTCTATAACTGCTCCTGCCTAATTATTTTTCATTTAATAAATTGAATTTTTTATTTTCTTTATTTTTTATTTATTTTGTTTGCTAAAATTTAGTTACAGTTATTAGCATGAGTCTTTTTATATACCTTCAATCCATTAAAAAATATATATAATTTTATATTTTGATGTCAATTTTGTTTCCCAAAATATAGTAATAATTATAAGCATGAGTTCATTTGTTTAGCAATCATATTTACAAATGACAGTATATTTTATATTTAAAACTAGAAAACAACCTATTTTAATTGTATAATTAATAAATATATATAATCAGATGGTGGAAAAAAAGTTGTTCCCGCAAAAAATATATATATAACATTAATTCTTTTAGTATTTTCTTCTATTATGATATATATATATATATATCTATATATATCATAAAACTATAAAAATTATATTTGACACCTCTTAAAATATTACCTCTCTCTAATTTTTTTATTATTCAATATTTTTTAAAATAATAAAAATATAATATGGCAAAAACTTGCGTTAGGCGGGCCTAAACGGTTTAGGCGGGTTTTATCCTACCCAAATGGGTTCACCCATCCCAAATAGGGTATATTATATGGGTTTGTGCTTGAGTTAATGGATAAAACCCGCCTAAAGTTTGGGTTAATGGTTAAAACCCGCCTAAATCATTTAGGCCTGCCTAACCCAAGACCTTCCCATATAATATATTTTATTGGATAATATTTAAATTAAATTTTACAAAGTTGATTTAATTTTTTTATTTTTATTGAATTTATACATATAATTTGATATATAATATAAAATAATTTATATTTTAATATAATAATAATATATTATATATTTAATTAGCGCATTGCGTGGGTATAAAATAGTGCTTAAATCTACACACTTTCTTGAAATGTCGTAACAGCTCATTGTCTTAGAAAATTCACCGGACTCTTCAACTTGCTTTGGGTTATTAGGGCATAACAGGAATCATACTATATATATATATATATATATATATTCATGATATTTTTTAAGAAACACTATGTTATTAGATAAATGAGTTATTTAATATAACATGAATTGATTTGAGTTGGTGGAATGAGATTATGAGATCCGTCCACAAAATGCATTAGGCAATTGCCAGGAAAAAAAAATGATAATTTAGTGAATTTAAATTTTAAATGGCAAATATCTCAATAAATACACCACCATCTCCCTCGCTTCTGTTCCCCCTCTCACAATTTCTTCCCAGCCAACACCCCCGCCCCCAAAGGGGCCTCTCTTTCTCTCTCTAGCCGTCTCTGCCCATCTTCACCCCTCTCAATTTCTTCGCCGTTATTTATGGCTGCAACTCCTCCAACGAAGGAACGCGCCAACCTTCCACCGAAGAGAGGCCGCGTGAAGGCTCAAATTTTTAAGAGCATCACCGGAAACTTCTCCTCCGCCGCCACCATAGCCCTCGCCAAAATCAAATGGAGCCCCCCCGCCCCCGCCCCGGCCTCCGCCTCGGCGCCGAGCTCCGTCGCCAACTCCACCACCACTAGCCCGCCGCCGAGCTCCGCCGCCACCTCCACCTCCACTAGCCCGCCCCCGGGCGTCTACCCCGACCATGCCTGAGCTCCGCACCACCTGCTGCTCGTCGAATTCCGCGAACCGGGCTAGTTTTTTCGCCCCCCTTTCGACTGGATTATGGTAGTTTGATTTCGTCTTTGATTAAATAAAATCAAGATCAGAGCCTTCGCTTTTTTACTTGGGCTCTGACGACTAGTGTGTGTGTGCTTATATATATATCTATATATATTTGCCCTCTTCCTTTATTGTTTCTCGAGTTTTAGGTTGGAGATGGTATGTTTGAGAGAAGAGGCGCTTCCCCTTTTATGTAATATAAATCTTCGTCTTTTCCAATAAAATCTCTATTTCTGTGTGTTAAATTTATCTCTTCTGCTTCAATTTCTGTCTGTGATTGATGGATCTTGCTATGTTTGCTCAAATTTAGTTACAGAAACTCATTCTGGTCTCGACTCACTGAGTCAGTGTGTGTGAGAGAGATGTGATTTGTACAGATTCGATGTATTAACGAACTCGTCTGACCGTTAAACCAATCAAAAAATTTTCTCTGAAATTTATATAAAAATAATAATAATAATAATAAAGTGATTCAATATTATTTCAATTTAATATTTAATTTTTTTTTTTGGAATATTCAATTCCATTTAGTGTTTTTAGTAAAAAAAAAAAAAAATTTGGTTTTTATGGACTGTCTTTTGAGATAGTTTTGGTTTATTGAGAGAAGTTGTTTTTTACTTTCCATCAAATTCGACACCATAAAAATATTAAATACGTAATTCCATCATACTAAATAATGATTATAACATAAATAAACCTAAGTTGTGTTAATGTTTGATTAAGGGGAGCACCTGCCCCGCCGTGTCCCACCCTGAGAAAAAGCTACTATTAAATAATAATAAACAATCATCACCCATTTCATGATTTTCAAATCTACTATAAATGGAGTATTAAATTCAATTATTGAAGTGCTAAAACCTTGTACTACGTCTATCACTCTTATCACTTACATTTGTGTTATTTAATTTTATATTTTGTTTGCATCAATGAAATACTATCGGAGTAATTTGTTTTGTCTTAATTCGATACAACTCCAAATCGAATATAATAAAGACACGTCTTAATAAGTTATTACAACATACAACGAATGATCATGATAGAATTAAGTCAAAAATTAGATTCGGAACTTAATTGACACTGACATTTTCTGTTATTAAAATAATTGCAATGAACTTCCCTTTTTATTGATGTAGAATATATAAAAAAATAAGTGAAATAAAATAATCAATTCTAATTTGTTTCTTTGCGGATTCGACTCAATTTTAAATTTCCCAAATGATATATTCATTTTGCAATTAATATGTACACAAGTTTTTCCACTCAAATTATATTTAATTTATAACTTTCATAATTTAAATGAAATCAATTTGTAATGATAATAAATCTCATGAAAAGGAGGGGGTATTATTAATTTCGAAGAATTAGGAGGGGCTAAAGTGCAAACAACGAAACTTTAGGGGACCAATCTGAAAGAATAATGGGCTGATTCCTCAACCGCGTAAAGGAACAGTGCTTGGCTGCTTGCCGAAGAGTTTAAATAATCTTATTCATATTATTTAATGAGGTTAAATTAAAATAGATTGTGTGCGACTCTCGTAAAATGTTATTTTGTTAAATATTTATGAAATTTATTTATATATATACAAATATGATGTATTTAGTAATCAGTACATAGATCATTTATTAAATAATAGGAGTATATTTTACACATGTCTCACCATTTTAAGAAAATTACCCTTTTGCACGAATTTTTGCTAAATAAGACTAAATTTTTTAACTAGAAGCCATAAGTTCGATTTTCTTTATTTTTGTTGTTGTTAAAAGGTAAAATCTGAGCATATAATATGGAAAGGTCTAAATAATAGGGTAGTGTGCAAAATTGAAGTAGGAAACCATTTGACAAAAAACCATCCATCCATAGCCAAAAATAAAATCAAGTCATTTTCAATCATAGCTAGTGTGAACTCTCTCTAAAAATTTCTTCATTGTGGGACATGCATGCATTTGCTAGTAATTATTTCCAAGTCTTGAACGGCAAGAAAATGCATTTTTTTAATGGAAAAATGATAATGAAAAAATCATCCAATGAGA
This sequence comes from Plectranthus barbatus, assembly GCA_026898455.1. Classification (NCBI taxonomy): domain Eukaryota; kingdom Viridiplantae; phylum Streptophyta; class Magnoliopsida; order Lamiales; family Lamiaceae; genus Plectranthus; species Plectranthus barbatus. The sequence continues at coordinate 7,815 of JAPKLW010004397.1, forward strand.
GTACTAGAGTGAGCACCTAAAATTGCTCCACCTTAGCCATATTTACAAAGAATATTGAATTTTTCTAACATATCAAGAATTAATGTCAAATAATTTATAGTAGAGTCTATTATGTTACGATTTGTTTTTTTCAGTATGTTCAAGGCATTATAGCATCAATATATTTTTAATATTAAATTAAAATTTATACCCAAATAATAGCATAGTCAGTAGCGTATATCCAGAATTTCAGAATTGAGGTACAATATAAAAATAATAAAATAACATTAAAATGTAAATACATGTAAGAATATATAAATAATAATTAAAATACATAGTCTACCATAATCACTAACTATTAATAAAATATATAAATTGAACTATTTATTTCTACTTCCATAATGTGAAATGTGTAGAAATTAAGTAGCATATATATATCTACACGCCCATTATCAAGGTCAAGAAAGTCAAAAGCACCTAATGTTTAATATTTGAGTTGTGAAAATATTCAAATAATGTGAAATGGGCCGAAATCCGAATTTCCAAAGTCAGAGCATTTCAAATTGAAAAAAATCTCATAAAATGCGTAATGACTATTCTAGACATGGAGAATTTGTTGATTAAATCAGAAAATTCATTCGACCATTAGAGCCCGACTTAATACAGCACGAGGAAACTGTTAGGCAATCACACATTAATTTCGTCCCAATTTCTTTAGCCGAATTTTCAATTAAAATTAAAGTTTAGTTTCTATTTTGTAGACGTATATGCACATGTTATTTATGTATTATAAAAGTATATCTTCACCTATTTTATTAATTAATTATTACCACTCACGTGTAAGAACTGCCGTTTCCGCCAAAGGAATTTTTTAGTGATTCTATATTTTGGATTCCTAGGCCCATTGTCACAAAAGGGTATTCACAATTGATGAGTTGACAATTATTTATATAAAAAAAAATCAGCTGTAATCAATCTATCTATATCTAAATATAATATACAATGGGAGTAACAGTAAGAAAATTGATCCCACAATAAATATAAAGCCAATTAACATATTCAATATACTTTTTCTATAATAAAATTTAAATCTTATTAGATTATATTAAAATATAATTAAGAAATGTTATATTTGTATATCTTTTTAATAATTCTTTTAATATATATTTAATTTTACGAAGTATTTACTAGTATTAAATTGAGATGGATGAGTACGGTTGTACTTTTGGTTAAAAATTGACTACTTAATTATGATTGCTTATTCATTTCAATCAAATTATAATAGTTAATTAATAATACTAAATTGAAAGTGAAATTCCAAAATACATATTTTCATATACCGTACGCTAGTACTAAGTTTAGGGTGCAGTAATAGAAAGCTTATTGCATGTAACAAAAAAAAATTATGAGTTTGAGGTTTTAAAAAAATATTTGAATATGTAAGTATAAATAAATGTATTTATGTTAAAAAAAAATAGGAAAATAAGCCAGATAAGATGTATTGGTTGGTGGACAACAATTGCACTAGACCCTTGCAAATTAAGTATCAGAATTTATTCTCTAGTCCCTACTGCCACTAAAATTTAAATATCCACCCCTCTACTTGAGTCCACTCTGCACTATATAATCATCAATTATTAAACTTATTTTTTCTCAACAAATTCCCTCTGTTTTCTTCACATCAAGCAAAACATCCCCTGTTTATTACATATATGAAGGTGTTAGAGATGGAATACTCCGAAATTAAACATGTTTCGAAGAAAGGTCAGATGCTTCCGCCACAGAGATTACAATACAATAATCTCATGTAGTATTAATTTACATAATTCGCATTTTGTGCAACAATATTGTAATGGTTTAGTGGCTAAGTCCATATGGTCCTTATGAGATATTTAGGATTCAAACCTCTTCAACAAGGCAAAAACTTACGTTAGGCAGGCCTAAACGGTTTAGGCGGGTTTTATGCTACCTAAATGGATTGATCCATCCCAAATAGGGTTTATTAATCTCAATTAGGGTATATTATATGGGTTTGAGCATGGGTTAATGGATAAAACCCGCCTAAATCGTTTAGGTCTGCCTAACCCAAGAGCTTCCCCTTCAACAATATTAAAAATAGTTTTGAGTTTTTTTTAATAAAAAAAAAGATTAATTCAGCCGTCTAAATATGTATTCGGGCCATGATTCCAGGTTCCGCCGGGCCGATTCCGGGCCATGTCCAGCTGTTGCCAACCTTTAGTTGAAGTGTGAGTGAACACACACACAAAAAAAACTGGAATCTTAATTATTAAGAAGAGCCGTTATCAATCAAATGTGGTTGAACGCCAAAAAATATATTTATCTACTATTTTAATTATTAATATATATATATATTGAAGAGATTACGTAATTTTGTTATTAAACTGGAATATTATTGAAGAAATGCGTGGCATGTTAGAAAATTTCAAGAATTTCAAACTTAGATGCCAATCTTGGAGCTGAAGATTTGACCCCGTCCTCTTAATTTATCCCCTTCTCATTTATTATCACTCATCAACCATTCACTGCTACACACATACTACAAATTCAAAATTTATTCATATTTTTAGATAAGGGTTGATAAGTATTGTTAAAAAAAAAAAAAAAAATCAATTCAGGACCTCAATATGAATTCCTGGATTGGGAATTATTTGATGTTTGAATTGAGAAATCATCTTTATAGTTCTTAATTTATAATTAAATTATCTTTTAGGTTTAAACTGATAATTATCCTAACAAATTATCATAAAAAAAAACCAAGTTATTTTTACTTTTTAAAATAAAGAAATAAAAAGAAGATAAATGTGGTGTTAATAAATGTGAACACTCACACTCAGACTCAGTCCACTCTGCTCAATTCTTGGAGGGCAAGCATATGCTATTCACCTCAACTGCTGACTCACCTCTTACTTTTATATACCACTCGCCTCTCTTCAATTCTTCATTCATCATTTCTTCTGTTTCTCCTCTCTCTCTCTCTCTCTCTCTCTCTCTCTGATCATGGAATCCAACTTCCCAAACCACGCTACCAAGCACAATCGCAGCCTTCCACCCAGGAGAGGGCAAATCAAGATCATGATCTTCAAATCTGTGATGAAATCAGCTGCGCAGTTGTTGCCGGAGTCGAATAAAGGTAAAGGAGAGGCGGCTCTGACCTCGAATTCCACAACCCCGCTTCAGACTCCCAGTGGTTACAACTCAGGGGATGATTTTCACACATGATACTCGTACAATTTACTCAACTTTTTTTTTTTTGTTTTGGAAATCAAATTCGGTTTGATCTCCGTCTTCTTTTGTACAGAGCTTTTAGCAATTTTGATTGTTCGCACTTAAATGATAATCGATTATCATCTCCCTCCCCTTTCTATCTCTTCTTTCCCTAAATTTTTCGGTCACCCAAACTGTAGCCCTTTTCTGTTTTAATTGTTGTTGATTATTGTTTTATTAGCTCGAATGTATATCGAGAGGTAATTAATTAAAGTTCGTTTACTTTTTTCTTTGGTAAGGGGTGAATTTGTTGTGATTGATGAACTATTTGGTGAAATGAGTATATGATTATTTTACAGTAGAGATGTATATTTAATTAGTTGGAAGAATGCAGGTTGGCCCGATTATTCGTTCGAGCTAAAAAAAAGAATTGGATTAACATTGAAATATTTTAGTTTGAAAATATTTTTAGCCGAATGGCATGAGATCGAATGATCTGAGGTACGATAAGGTCGAATTCAAAAATTGATAGATTGATCCGATTAATATGAATATTTTTTTATTAGTATTTTCTGGCATAACTATATACCAAAATTTAATGTTAGTATTCATATAATTGTATTTAGTATGTATATAGTTCATAATGTATAATTAGGTCTTCAAAAGTTATTTAGTCATGAAGTTAAAACATGAATAAATGTTGAATATTTAAAAGAAAATGAAATAATAAAATAAAATAGTTTGATATTTAAATTTTAATTAACATTTAAAGTTTTTGATATATTTTGATTTTTTATGAGAGGGAGAATAAATATTTTGTGCAGTTTCTTATTATTAAAGGATTAAAAGATGATAAAACATTCAATCTGATAAAAAAAACTTTTTCAAATATTAAAAATAAAAAAGTATTGTAAATTCATCAATCCAATAGATTAGCCCAAAAATCAATGGATCAATGTTAGAGACCAAATTTTTAGCACGATTAAGTATGAACCAAATAATATAAAATTTGATAGGTTGATTATCAAAGGATTTCGTGTTAACGTTGTAATGCTTGTGAATCGATATATATATAATTGCGCCAAAACACTTTTTTGCTACGAAAAAGGTTAGTTAGTGGGATCTAATTATTTCCAATCATCATATCAATTTCAAGTTTTCAATCTTATGAAAGGACCAAAGCATACCTTTATCTTATTCAATTTCCTCCTTTTCCTTTTCAATTAATTTATTACATTCCTCCATTCATAATTCAATCAAATCGTAATTCTCTTTTAAAAGATGCTTAATAATTAATATATATTGGATTTTATTAAGATCTTTACATATAAAATGTTATGAGAGAATTATAACATAATCTCTTATCATATGGTGTAATTAACAATTAAAAAAATTATAAATAATTTTGTACTAAAATTTTAATATTGAAATTGATTTAATTGCTAATGGAATTGTCTGATTGGATAGAGCCAGAAGGTGGAAAGGGGGCAAGATTTCAAATTTCCAAAAGCGCAAAAAGCAGGTCCAGAGAAGGCCCCTCCGCACTCGATAACTCCCAAAACCCTTTCCTCATCATCCACTTTTTTCCCTCCTTTCACTCGAGCTATCAAATTCTCATACCTCCAAAATTCTCAGTATCTAACAGAAAATGGAAATGGAAAAAGAAAACGAAGTCGAATCTAATGCTTCAGCTGTCGAAGTAAACGGCGTTCCAATCCATGGCGGGAGATTCATTTTGTACAACGTCCTCGGCAACCTCTTCGAAGTCCCCTCCAAATACGCGCCGCCCGTCGCTGCCGTCGGCCGCGGCGCTTATGGTCTTGTTTGGTAACGGAATTCTCTAGTATTCCTTGCTTTTCTTTGCAATTTGCGATTGTGGTTTTTGTGATTTGGTGCTGTTTTGCTGCGGTGCAGCTCTGCTACCAATTCAGAGACGAAGGAGGAGGTGGCGATTAAGAGAATCGCGAATGCGTTTGATAACAGGATTGATGCGAAGCGGACTTTACGCGAGATAAAGCTGCTTACTCACATGGATCATGAAAATGTAGTAGATGCTTTCTGGATTCGTTTTGATTTTTTTTCCCCTTCCGTTGAGTTTATGTGTTAATTCTTCGGTGTTTTGTTAAGCGTGTTGTTTATTTATAGTTTCTTCTCTGCAGGTTATTCAAATTAAGGATATTATACGGCCACCGGATAAAGAGGATTTCAATGATGTTTACATTGCATACGAGTTAATGGATACTGATCTGCACCAGATTATTTCCTCGACCCAGGAACTCACTGAGGATCATTGCCAAGTGAGTTTGTGCTTTTAATTAGCTGCAGTATTTATTTGATTGCGTCTTATCCGTTCATTTTCGTACCCTTATCTGCCAATGAGAGTACTGGTAAGAGGTAATCAAGGGCTTTATAAATAAGTTTAGATTTGTTAGTGTTGGTGGATCATGGATGAATGAAATGAAAAAGTGCATTCCATTGTTACCTGTTCTATGGTCTGATGCAATCTGCTCCCCTCAGATATTCAATTATTGATCCCTCATTGTTTAGTTTGGATTCTTTTGTATTGAAGATGATAACAATATCTCTCATAGTTGCATATAGCGTGATCAGAGCACTGTGTTGTCAACATTGTCCACAGACTTATTAGAATATCTTTTTCATTTGTTCTCTTTCTCTGATGAGTGCGGCATTCCGATAATGAGTATTTATGTTTTATCGAGAACACAAGTTCCAGTTTATCTTTTTGCTGTTGAGATGACTGGGAAGGCTCGCTGCAAATAAGATAAACTGAGCTGTTCAAATCCTATGTGAAGACCTAACACGTTATTTCCTTGTTTGAAATGTTTACTTTTGATCCATTCACACACAATGTGTAAAATAAGCTTTTGTTGTTCAGACAAATCTGCCGTTGTAGGTTTTCATTTTTATAAATCCTACGTCCTACTTCAACATTATATTGCTCTGGAGTCTGGAGCAACGTTTTCCTTCCTGAAGTGTATGTGTCGTACCTTTCTTTTTTAGCATCTCTGTAATCTGCATTTTAATTACATTGGCATGATAAGACGGATACTATATTTGCCACACTAAATAGTATATTAACCAACCATGAACCACGTGTGCCTGTTTATATTGTGTACATATGTTGTAACTTGGAAATCATATCCACAAGATCGATGTTCCAAGGACAGTGCCTTTTCAAATTCCCCAGGATTACTCAACTCGTAACCTTAGAATGATGCTGTGGTATGTCTCTTGTTATGCAGTATTTCCTCTATCAGTTACTGCGGGGACTTAAGTATGTACACTCTGCCGGTGTTCTGCACCGAGATCTGAAGCCCAGCAATTTACTCCTGAATGCTAACTGTGATCTCAAGATTTGTGACTTCGGCCTTGCAAGAACCAACTCAGAGACAGACTTAATGACTGAGTACGTCGTAACACGGTGGTATCGAGCTCCTGAATTATTGCTCAACTGTTCCGAGTACACTGCAGCAATTGATATGTGGTCAGTTGGTTGCATACTGATGGAGATTATTAAAAGGGAACCTCTTTTCCCGGGTAAAGACTACATTCAGCAACTGGGGTTGATCACTGAGGTACCTTCCTCGGAATTTTGTTAAAGCTGGTTTATATTTACATATATTTTCCTTGATCATGAACGTTTTCTATGAATATTTGTGGAGCAGCTGCTGGGTTCCCCTGAAGATACAGATCTTGGATTTTTACGAGGCGAAAACGCTCGAAGGTACATTAAGCAGCTTCCCTATATACAGAAGCAACCCTTTTCCCAGAAGTTCCCAGGTGTAAACCATGTTGCGATAGATCTTGCAGAGAGAATGCTCGTTTTTGATCCAGCCAAACGCATTACTGGTGGGATTATCGTTATCTAATACTTAGCATTTATTTATTTTCCTAATTGTTGATGAGCGGCTTTGAATTGGTTGAAGTTGAGGAAGCACTGAATCATCCATATTTATCAAGTCTCCACGAGATCAACGAGGAGCCTACATGTCCATCTCCCTTCGTGTTTGATTTTGAACAATTATCTTTAAGTGAGGACGACATCAAGGAGCTTATATGGATGGAGTCTCTCAAGTTCAACCCGGAATAGTCATGAATCATGATTGATGTCTCAGTTTTCTTGGTTTCTACAGCTTCATGTTTGTCTTGGTTTGAGTGTAGATAGGCGATTTGGGTTTGTCATGTGTGTTTTGTATAAGTTATGTAAGCTTTCTATATCTGTTATTGTAAGAAAGATGGCGAAATGTAAATCACAAGAGAGAGAGAGAGAGAGAGAGAGAGAGATTCAACATATTGTTGTAATTGATTTTTGCTGGGTGTGTTTGCGGAGTATCATAATGAGGAAAAGATATGGTGAGAGTGAATGTCCCTACCTCTTATTCCTATTCAATGGGGCATGCTGCAATATTGTAGAAAGGGCTAGTTTCATGATTTGTCGAAATTACTAGGTTTCCGTAATTCAAAATCGCATAATTCCTACCAAATTAGCTCTCGATAAAATCTAATTATAAGTGGGCTTTATGCCGCAACAAGATCTATAGTAAATTAGCAACGACTGCAGCCTGTCTGCATACAGAGAAAAATGAAATTTCTTCGGAATTTGAGAAAAGCTGCTACTTGGGGCCACAACAGGGGCAGAGTTTCTCCAACTGCCGTCAATGGTCGCTTCATCTCGGATCGAGCTCCCTCCGAGCCTTCTCGCCGGTAATGTTTTATTTATATTTGCGTATACAGAGCGAAAGAGACGCTGATCGTCAATTGTCTCTGGCAGCGCGTCGTTCGGCATTGCTTTCGACATCGACGGCGTTCTCCTCCGCGGCGAAACTCCCGTTGGCGGCTCTCCTCAAGCTCTGAGAAGATTATACGACGAATCCGGTAACCACAAGCTCGTTTACCCAATCACACGCACACTCACACACTACCACAGTAGATTTTGATTGTATCGTAGGTTCTTCGATATTATTTTGCGGCGGATTGGATTTAGTTGTTCACTTTTTTCCTTTTTTTTTTTTTCTGATTTCAGGTACCTTGAGAACTCCCTACGTTCTCTTGACCAATGGTGAGTGGTGAAACAACAAGTAACCTCTCTACTACTAGGAGGGGGGATATAGTATTAGTAAGTTAATTTTAAGTATCAATTGCTTAAAATATTGAGACAAAGGAAGTTTTGTATATCTGATGATTTATATTTGTTTACCAAAAGACTGAATGAGTGAATGAGAAAGGGATTTTCTGTTTGACGAGTATTTCATGTTGCCCATGCTCATTCATGATCTTTGCTGTGACTTACATTTATTCTACTCGCAGGAGGTGGTGTTCCTGAATCTAAACGAGCAGCGGAATTGAGCAAATTACTCGGCCTTGGTCTCCCTATTTCGCCCTCCCAGGTCAGTACGAGTTAATTTTACTCGCATAAAGTTTTGATTTCCCCGATTCTGAAAGACTCCCTTGCTTATCTTCTTTGCAGGTTATACAGGGGCACTCACCTTTCAAGCAGCTTGCAAAAAGGTACTCCTTTTAATTCTAGGATATATATATATATATATTCTATAGTTGGGTGTGTATACTTCTTGCTTCTGAAATTGATGTGAGAGTCTCTGGAACTAATGAAAACATATCCTATGGGAGCAGATTCTAAATCATGTTGTAGTAAATATATTTGCTGATAAATATTATCACATGCCTCAAAGGATGTAAAGGGCTGTAAAGTGGATGTTGCTGGTAATATCCCTGTAACAGGAGGTGGTGTTCCTTAAATTGTGTCAAATCATCAATTTTGCATTTGGTCAAGCTGCTTGATTTTTCTCCACAATTCCATGTGGATAGTATGGTGCTATAAATCAGAAGTTTTAGACAACTCCGAATTTGGTAAATATAATCAGTGAACTAATCTATTGGATGTACTGCCATTTTTCTGAATGTCAATATAATTCTGAAGAAAAAAGTATTACGAGAACTGTATTGAAGATGACAGCACGTAGGAAATAAAAATCTTGTTTGTCATGTCTTCTTTCTGCAGATTTGAACATGAACTTGTAATTGCAGTAGGAAAAGGAGAACCTGTTGCGGTGATGTCAGAATATGGTTTCAAGTAAGCTCTCCTGTACTTTTGTTGTCTATTCTTGTATACTTTTGTCAACATCGTCCAATCTTCTCCTGGTTTGCTCATGCCCATAATTTACCAGAAATGTTCTTTCCATCGATGAATATGCATCTTATTTTGAGCATATTGATCCACTGGAGAAATTTAAATATTGGTCCAACAAAAAGACTGGTGAGAAAAGCACTTCCAGAGCAAGTGATGGAAAATTTGATCCTTGTTCAGAAAGAGTGCAAGGTGTCTTCATAGTGAGTGATTCTGTTGATTGGAGCAGGGACATTCAGGTGTTTCTCTTTCTTGGTATCATTTATTTTTAGACAAAGTGCATTTGATTGAGTGATTGATTCAAAAAGAGTTGCAGACCATGATACAGTTTTTGCTCTAAATCTTTATTTGCTTTTATGTTTTGAGTTGTGGATTTTCTACACAAAGTGTTTTGTGTTGAACAAAAAATATCATCTGAACCCCAACTCTGATGTAATTTTATATTGAGGGGTTTGACTTGCAAGTTCCTTTTAGTTTGATTTTGTTAGTATCGAGTTGAACTCCAAGTCTGAGCAGATAAAGTCGGTTTCAGGTTTTGTGTGACATTTTGAGCACTGGAGGTCTTCCTGGAAGAGAAACTTCCAGCCAACCACCTCTGTATTTTGCAAATGACGACCTTTCATATCAAGTTAGTTGGCCTTTTTCTTATATATAAAGCTGATATATATAAATTTTTGAATTTTACTTATTCATTAGTACAAAGGTAGGGCCTGTTCCCAACTGAACGACTTGGCATGGGTGCTTTCAGGATTGCTTTAGAGTCCATCTACAACAGGTAAAGCTGACTTCTTTTTTATGGCAATTCAATTCATTATTACATCAGGGCTGTTTTGGATTGTTAGAATCATAAATCTTTAATGTTACACTAAGCTGATCATGTTTGATTGCTCAGAATCTACCCTAATCCTCTGGAGTACACATCCTATGGGAAACCCAATCCATTAGTATTCAAAAATGCTGAGAATGTGCTGATGCAAGTTGCACATTCAAGCACAACCCGTGTGACTAATAATGCCCTTCATCCTTTCAAGACCCTATACATGGTAGGAGATAACCCCCATGTTGACATCAAAGGGGCTCGACAGGTTCGCTCTCAGCAACCAGAGATTGCCTGCTAAGTGCTAATTTCCCGAGTTCAGATGGTGTTGGACTACATATACATTATGATCTATGGTTTATGACTGACTGCAGGCAGGGGAGCCATGGTTTTCGATCTTGACAAGGACCGGGGTGTTCAAAGGGAAGGATAATCATCCATTATATCCTGCAGATTTGGTACATCAATTTCTGTAATGGCCTTTATGTTCTCATCAAAGTTAGCAGAAACTCAGATCTGTTAAATATTCCTTTACATTGTAATTACAGGTTGTTGATACAGTGGAAGAAGCAGTGGATTACATTTTGAGGAAAGAGACCTCGCAATCTTAGAATCAGATCAAACTTCCATTTTTAGCCTAAATTGGAAACATTAGTATGCTATATATTCTCATTCATTGGCTGATCGACTTTGCATATTGGTGTGCAGTCGTGTCTTTAGTCATTCTTTGCTGAATGCATTTGCGAATAGCGACAAACGAAGCTAAGGAACTCATTTCAAAATTCGAACTAAATCTCGAGGAAAAAAAAAAAAACCATTGTTATGCAGCAGTGCTTGTTTTACATTCTTTTACTCTAGCATCTGTTCCGATTACAAAAGCCAACATATAGTCGTTGGCTTCTGCAGATTCCCTTCTCAGTCGATTACGAAAGCTCGTAAAGCTAGAGTAGTACAAAAAATGGACTAGAACTTGATCACCTGTTTGGGTTGGCTTCCTAGCTTTCCAAGGGCTTTGTCCAGTGCAGTTGAAAATTGGTCGAAGGGGCACAACTCCATGCTGCAGGTGCCATACAGGAAACACGTCAGCAAATACGAAGCTAGCTCGATTACAAGGTTGAGGTGGGTGATGATGTAGAAAACAGAGAGAGGAGATCATACTCGTATTTCAGTTCACCACTAGAGGTTAGACTCAAAAGGTAATCTATCATCTTCCTGCTCTCCTTCGCTTTCTCAGAAGTCAACCATTTCTGTAACCAGAACCCTCTCAAGGATAAGTCCTGCAAAAACAGTTTTAAAAAAAATATCAGAACACGTGCACATTCAACCTTAGCCATATTTTATGAACTCAACAAATATGATTTCAACTGCTGAATTCTCGATATCAAAAGATGTAGCAAACATAGGGAACGTGGAATCAGACGAAGGCCTTTTATAACAGACCATGATAGAATAATGTACATGTGATTTCTTTAGTATCACCTTAACAAAGTCAAGAAGGAAAAGGGGTTGGGCTAAATAATCCATGCAAGGGCCAGGGAGAACCAGACACCATTACATTTTCCAAGAGATATAAGCACGTAACTAAATTCCTTTCATATTTAATCTGAAACCTCTAAGCAGAGAAATGATTTCTACACCATAGGTGTTTACATAAAAGCAGCTAATCATGTTTTCAACTATTATAAGGCCCACTCCTGGACGCCTAGAGGTTCGCAGTTCGCTGCTGTGTTCGTATCACTTCAAAGAGAAACCGGACAAAATAGATTCTCGTGTTGGGTGCATTTTGTAAGATTTGAAATCCAGTCAAGCATAGTAAGTTTTGCAGGACAAGACAAAAAATAAAAAATAGAAAATTTCAACATGTACCTTAAAAATAAAAGATGAAGTTGAGACTGTTATTGGTTTCTTTGACATTCCACCATATGTAACCATAGTTCCACCTTGCCTGGAAACAAGAGTACAATGCTCTCAGAAAGAAAAACAATTAACTAATCCGCAGTTAAAAACAAACAAGACGCACTTAAGGAATTTAAGAACCAAAGAAGCAGAATTTCCACCAACACAGTTAAACCCTAAAGCAGGTTCCGGTATATCAACCTGCAAAAGTAAGATGCAAATTATTACTCCTGCAGAGAGTGAGACATGATTTGTCAAAGAAAAAACAACAACAACAACAAAAACATATTGAGCCTCAAACTGAGTTAGTGAAACAATAACACAGTTACACAGATATCAGTTATACTTGCAAATAACACCAGAACCCCGTAAGGCCAAAGAGAAAAGAAAAAACGAACCATAGCAAAGAAAACAAGTTCAGAGATTGGATCTATAACTTGATTCATTTGGTACTACATGAAGTTGGGTAATACCAGTAGACTTTTCACATTTTTAACTTCCAGCTGTTTCTCAGTAAACACTTCATTGGCACCAAGTTTTCTGAGCTTCTCTATTACTTCATCCGATCCTGGCCTGATATTACAGACTTCATAAAGTCAGATAACTGCTGTGCAACATGCAAACAAAGGCATACCAATCCCATACTAACAAACTTCACCTGTCTCGAACAATATTAATAGATTGAATGCCTCGAACCCGTGCTAGCTGAATGACACACTGTCCCACGATGCTTGTAGCTCCATTCTGAACGACAGCATCTCCTATGCCAGTCGAGAAAATTAAGGTGGAGATGCAAAAGGCACCACGAGAACATTATTTATGTGTTTTTACCTGATTTAAGATCCACAAAGTCCTCGAGCATTCTCAGGGCAGTCAAAGGATTCACAGTTATAGTGGCAGCGTACTCCATACGAGTGCTCTTATCAATTTTATGCCAGGCATTCTGCTCTTTGACAACAAATGTCTGCCATGTACCTGAGCAGAAATAGCTGTCACAGATAATGTGGAGCACAAACATCAGAAAAAGGGACTTCAGCTAACATTCTTGAAGACCTATACCTGATATCCTCAGATCTTAGTAGGTAGAAAAGGCTGGTTACAGAGATGTTTCTTACAGTGTATTTAAGTAGTCACTGTTTCCTTTGAGTACTTGAACTGGTCACTATACTAATTTACAATTTACAGCAGGGGATCCAGGTGTGTATTGTCAATTTTCTAGAATTTGCAGATAGAAAATTTGAAACAGTATTACAACTTTGAGGATATTCTAGCAACTAACGTCAAAGGCCAAACTAACACTTAAAAGGATAATTAGTCCAAAAAAGAAAGCATTTAATACTTGTGCATATACGAATACGAACTCAATTCCTCTTGAAATGCATGAATAGTTAGTTACCTGAAGAAAGCGGAGAAGGGATGACCCAATCGCCCGGACGGAGATCCTTTACAGCAGAGCCCACAGAATGTACCTCCCCAACCCCTTCATATCCGCCAACAGCAGGAACAGGTGGCCTCACCGGATATACTCCTAAGCAATGACATCTTTCAGACACGAATCACGAAATCATTGCAACAGTAAACTCCAACCAATCAAAGTGGAAAATAAAACATCTAGCAAATAACAAAGCAAACCAATACCACTTTGAGTAGAATGATTACCACCTCAGTAAGCTCGTGATAAGTTCGCACACAAAGATGAGTTTAAAACAGAATCTGATGGTATAGTACAACTCGCTAAAGCAGTAAACAGAAATAATCGCACAAACAAAGAGGGAAAACCTTCGATTCGATTAATGTCGGATGGATTGATGGGGGCAGCGAGCATCCTGACGCAAACATCTTCATCATTAATCGGAACCGGCGGCAGCTCTTTCACTCTGCAGACGGCGTCAGGTGCGCCCTGCTCGTCGTATACGATGGCCTTGGATGGCGGAGACATGAAGGAGGAGAATGAGCGGACGACTCTGTTGGATGAGGAGAGCAGCCTCGACGGAGGCGGAGGGGACGATGCGCCGGCGTGGCGGTGGAAAGCAGCTCGGAGGTGAAGTATTCTCACTGTCGCCATTTCTTCCACTCAATTGCTCTTTTTTTTCTTCTCATTTCTTATTTTAAATTTTATATTGCTTGTAACATTAATCTCATTTGCTTTTAGATAATTATTAATATTTATAAATGTAATGAAATTAATATTTTATTAGTGTGAGGAGATTTTTTTATTTTATGAAATGAAATTAATAAATTAGGACGAACGAAAAATAAATATGGGATTAATGATAAGGAATGGAAGGAGTATTAATTATTTTTATTCTCTGTTAATTTTCTAGACACCAGCTAAAAACGGAGATTTTAATTAATAATAATAATAATCATTTCAAATCCCACTCCTGTCGATTTTAGTGGGCCGAATTGGCCCAACCTAACCATCCGGGCCTAATTATAATTGAATGTATTTAAGCTGTGGGCCCAGCAGAATCTTACAATTGAATTGACTCATTTTTACAACAATGGTGGTTGATCGAGAAATTCTTTTAACGGTGATTTCATTAGATTTTACATTTTAAAAAAAAGTAAAATTGAATAAAATATTAAAAAAGAATTTATATTTCTCTACATTTTCAATTGTCTCTCGTCCCATTTTTCTTTTCTTATTTCATCTTTATAGCTTGAAAATAAAAATTAGCTATTTATAAAATATCAGATCGCTAAACTATTAGAATCCACAAATCTTTGAATTAGGAGGTGCTTTTATATGTAAATTCACCAGTAATTAACGATGCTATATTAAATTGTGTTTTTTAAATCGAAACGAAGGAAACTGTAAAATTTATACGATATTAATTAACTAAATTTTAGGATCATAATCGATTATTTCAGTTTTTTTTACTGCATATTTGTTATAATTGTTGAGAATAACTCGCAATAAATGGAAAGAGAAACATTATTCCACTAAAGAGTTGAAATCAAGATTTTCATATTTAAGGAGTGAATGATGAAGTATTAGTATATCTGACATAAATTTAAGTGTGAAGAACTATACTCTAATTTTTTATTAAAAAAATTTAACCAATAGATAAATATTATTAAAGTATGTGATTAAAAATCAAAATATTATTCAAGTGGTCACAAACAATTTGATAGATTAAAATTTGAAAAATAATACCATCAAAAAAGAAAGCAACGGATGTAGATAAAAGGTTTTGTATTCCTTGAAATAAAAGTGCATGTTTCTATTTGTTTTTAAAAATGTGAAAATTGGATCTGATTTCATATAATTCCTTTTGATATTAATATTAAGCAAATTAGGTTAGTTATACTGAATACTATAACTGAACAAGCAAATTAAAATATTAATATTCAAATTTTTTTTACCTAATTTTCAATTAAATATATAAGTATATTATGACCAAAATAATTAAATTCTAGATCATCTGTCATTATATTGACATTATGAATATGAATATTGTATACTATCACTTATCAAAAAATTATAAAATTAGATTTGACAAATTAATAAAAAAAAAATGGGTGTCAATATAATATCACTTATTCACAGGGGCGGAGGCAACATATGGTTAGGGGACAATGCCCCACGAGCTAAAAACTTTTTTTAGTTATATTTTTTTAAAAATAAATTATAGTCGAGCCTCTATGATCCTTTGAATATGTATTCATCCATATTCATATATGCTATATAAATAATGAATCATTTTATATTGTATTTCAAATTACTATATAGAAATTAATAGTTAATATATTTTTAAAATTAATATTATTTTAATATAAATAATTAATGTTCTCACACATCACGTAGAAAGCAGTACCAGTATTAATATATATTAAGGTCTTGAAATGAAAATTTTATCGATAATTAAACTATTTTTTATCTCCCAAATTAAGAATACTCATTTCTTTCAATATATAATAATAGATACTAATTGCCAATTACGATTAATTAATCATTATCTTCGCTAACTATCTCCTTTCTTAAAAGAAAAAAAACTCGTCAAAATCTTTCGAAACAAAATCTTAGGGGGCGTTTGGTTGATGAGTTTCGGAATGAGGAAATGGAATGATTCCGAAAGTTTGTGAATTAAGATTAATTAAGGGCTGTGAATTGTAATGTTTATAATTAAAAAGGAAAATGTAAATTCAATTCATTAAGTTTGACACGAATTCTTGAATTTATTTAATTTACGTTTGGGTGTTCCAGATTATATCTATCATAAAATATATTATAATATACGTAATTATTATAATAAATTATGTAAGAATGGAAATGAATTAAATATTTAATTTGTTATAATTCTCACCAAAATCCTCACATTTTTATAGTTTGATTTGACAATTATTTAAGGGTAAATTGGACTCTTCAATCAATTTTTGCTAATTTGTGCATTTATTCATAAGAGTTGCCAATTCTTGAATGTTCTTTTAATTTTTTGCTATTTAAAATTTTTTCCTCTTATTATGATATTTCAATTTTATGGAGTACTTATTTATTTTTTTAAACTGAAAAATTACTGAAAACATATATGTGGAAATTTTGTCGATTGGAGAGACATTATTAATCCGTATATTTAAGAAGAGCGTTATTGAAAAAGAAAATAACATTAATTTATAACCAACTTGCAATCCTTAAAAATAAATTTATTTTAAATAATCATTTAATATTTTGATACACTCATCTCTTAAAAAACATTTTTATTAAAATTTCATAACTATCAATAAAAAATAACATATGTAGTCAAATATAATTATTTACTAAAAATTAAAAATATTATAATTAGTTCAATTTTAAGTGTTGAGCTAAAAAAATTAATCAATTAAAAATAGTTGTATTTAAAATATTATATTTTGGTGCAATGCACGGATGAAATACTAATTAAACATTGAAAAAAAGATAAATGAAATAATATTTAAACATAAAATCTATCTATCTTTGACAAAAGAAGGTATAAAAGAACTCTACTTTGGAAATATTAAGTTTAAAATGTCACAATTAAGAAATCTTATTTTTTTTCCGATCCAAATGGCCAAGGCATGCATTGATATTCGAATCACCAAAAAAAAAAAGATTTTCATTACAAATGACTGCTCTTGAATCCATTTAAATCATAGTTTTTCAAACTAATATTATAAAAAATAGTAATAAAGCATAATCTCATCAATCTGCTACGACCCTCCAATCGCAACAAAATTCCAGCTTTACAAATCCTAGACACTTAAACCTAGAGGAAGGGCTTGCTTCAACTTATCAACCTTCTTGGGATCAAAGACCCAGAAGATGTACATGTATTTTGAGCACCTAACTTTGAACTTTACAATATTTTGTACAATTTGAAATTAAACCAAATTTCTTATAATAAATCAAATTAGATTTTGCGAATGAGCACAATTTAATTCCCCTTAATAAAATCAAATTTAAGATTGGATTAAATATCTTGTAGCTATTTGATCATATTTTGAAGAAACCGAATCATAAAACTTAACAACGATTTCATTTTATTTGGTAACATTCATTTACAGTTTTTATTTTAAAACCTCTCAAAATTTAAAGCACTCTTTAGAAAAATAACGTTTAAAGATTACTCGGTAATAATTATTGCCATTATATATAAATAAGAAAGATGTGTACATTAACTCCAAGGCCCTAAATTAGCCTACAAATAGTTAATGGGCCGTGGACGGTCCATGATGAGTAATATATTCAATTTGGGCATAATTTATGATTTAAATAGTTGTGTGTTTTTGAAATATATTCATGATATTCAATTGAAATTTAAATAAATATATTCTATTCATTTAAATAAAACTAATTCTTATTTTTAATAGAAATATATTAATTTAAATATATAATTTCGTCGGCAAGTTCTAGATTTAAAAAAAAAAAACAAACAAGTTTTACTTGTACCCATAACTAGGGATGCCAATAAAGCCCGAAACCGATGGGTCGACCCGAAACCGGTGGGCTAAAATGCGGGTTAGGGTAAAAAAAATTCAACCCGAAATTATTTTTAACCGAACGGGTTGAACCCGACGGGTTGGCGGCCCGAACGGGCTGAGCCCGGTGGGTTGCGGGTCGGCCCGTAGGTCCGGCAATATTTAATAATTTATTTAATAATTTATTATTTATTATTTCTAATATTATTTATATTATACTATACCCATTAATTATATACCTAATTTCCTAGACCTAATTTTTCGTCACACAAAATCTCATCAATCTCTCCCAATGACGTAGTCCTTTACCCTCAAATCGAAAAATCTCTCATTTCTTCCTCTTTCACTGTCTTCCACTCGTCACTCTCCTAATTAGCGTACCTACTCATTTCTTCTTTCAAGAACCTTTAGCCACTCGTTGTTATGTTCACCCAAGTAAAAGCTATATTTAATTTTTTAATCATTATTTTATCATTTTATACGTTGAGAAATGTACTTCTATTACTTAAATTAGTTGGTATATAAGGATTGATGTTTTTTTTTCCTTTTCAAACTATGATCCACTTATCACAATTTTTTTGCAAATATATTGATATTTGATGTCTTTTATTTATGTTGGTTCATCATTTTCTTTTTTTATTTTGTTTTAGGGATTGTTAAAATATTTTAAGAAAATCTTTACAAAAATAAACTCGTAAATATTGCCAACCCGACGGGTCAACCCGAAAACCGGTGGGTTAGGGTTAGGTTCAAGAATTTTTAGCCCGATAAAAATTCAGCCCGATTCAACCCGGATCGAATAGCCCGCAGTCCGATAGGGTTAGCCCGAAACCCGACGGGTTAGCCCGATTGACATCCATACCCATAACTTCCCTGCCCTCGTCCAAACTCCAAAGGGTAAGCTCTCTCTCTCTCCAAACCCACAAGGTCTTCAGACTCTCCCTCTCAGTCACAAGGTCACGTTCCAGTCCAGAATCAATATGTTATCTTTGTGTGTGTGTGTGTGTTAAATTATTCTTTGTTTTTTGCTCAGATATTTGTGTTTTTTAGCAGATTCCCAAAGATTTACATCCGCCCTGATGAGGCCGGGCCGCCCCTATTATTTCATACAGTCTTCAGACTCTCCCTCTCAGTCACAAGGTCACGCCCCACTCCAAAATCAATATGTTATCTTTCGAGTGTGTGCGTGTTAAATTGTTCTTTGTTTTTGCTCAGATATTTGTGTTTTTTTAGCAGATTCCCAAAGATTTACATCGAGAACTATAACTAGTATGATGGCGTCCAAAGAGTTTGGATCCAGGCCGCCCCTATTATCTCATAAAGTCACAAGGTTACGTTCCATTCCAGAATCAATATGTTATCTTTCGAGTGTGTGTGTGTTAAATTATTCTGTGTGTTATGATTGTTGATGTATGAATTATCATAACAGCTCTAAAAGGCCACTAAAATAATGCACCTTAACATTTTTTGAACGAATGATTTCATAAGTTTCATCTAATAAATATGAAGATAGATAACATTGTACCATACTGTTTCTATATGAACAAACATGCATTCTAGTACTGTTTTATAATCTCAGGCTTCATTTTAGATTGATTTTCCGGACACCTACAAATTTGATGTCTGAGTTCAAATGAATTTATATGTTTGCAGTATTCATTTTTTGGCTCCATACATATTGAATTCTGCACAATCTCACAGGGTGCCATGATCACATAGACAGACACTGGGTTACACTAGAACTAGTCAGGATGCACATATTAGACATGTTCAATCTCAATCCAACAAACGCATATCAGGTATGGTAAGTATTAGGTAACAGAACTAGTCAGGATGCATATCAGACATGTTCGATCCAATCCAGCAAACGCTTAGTAACAGAACTAGTCAGGATGCATAACAGAATCCAACAAACACATAGTAAGTAGTCAGGATGCATAACAGAATCCAACAAAACATAGTAATAAAAGGATGGAAATCTAACGCTCGGCTCTTGGCCTTGTGCAGGTGTC